>OV651813.1:2539416-2576448 GCA_927349885.1 Psylliodes chrysocephalus
TATTATAAAATGGCTATAATTATTTTAGGTGAATTGGAACAGAGATCCATTGTTACAGCTACTTTTGTTCATTAATTAGGTAGATGAATGTCTGGACAGCTTTAATGGCAGCACAAAGTGCCTACCTACTAGAAAAGTAAAATGTATGCCGAGTTAGAATCTGCATATGTAGTATTGGCAAAGGACATTTGAAATGATTAGAGATTGGCTATTTCTTACATACATCTACAACTACTACCCACTCTAAATGAAGAAAAAACAACTGAATAACAAAAAGGCAGAATTTTAAATCAGGATGCATTGGAAAATAAATTTGGAGACATCAGGTCGGTTTTGGATTTTAGAGAGAGATCAATCTCAAGAAAAGTTAATTTATCATTCAGAACAACCAGCAGTTTAAGCAGGATCTGCTATAACTTTATTAGAAGATTTCCTTGATAATAAATTGTAATATACGAATTATTTCAAATGAAATTGAAAAAGAGTTAAATTCGAAATTAGATTTTTCATGGGTAAAATGTTATATTCATTCAAACGTTGTAAGGTAATCTATAATTAAGGGAATATGGAAAATAGGTATACCCTGGTGGTGTAAGAGACAGGTAAGGGGCAATGACAAAAAAATTACAAAAATGTATTCATCTTTAAATAGTGTTTATTATTAATATTATTTGCTATGTTTGAAAAGTACCTCCTGCTGCAGAACAGATCGAATAGATTAGACGACTAGTTGGAGAAGGTTCACCTAGTAACCAAATTAGGAGACTAGGAAAACTTTTACATGACTGGGGACACAACACGAATGCACACCCACAAGATACACAAACAAACGAAATAACAGGGGTAAGCCTTCAGCAACGTCCTGTTTAAATGATAGTATGTCATCCTTCATTCCCTTTTAGACTCAGGCCTTATACATTTGTGTTGAGTGTATGTATGTGTTTGTTTTGTTTCCATGGTTTCTATTAAAATAAACAGTCATAACATATCCATACCTTTATGCCAGACTAACATAAACGACATTTGTTCAAATGGCACTTATGATAGTCTGGCAAAAAGGTATCGATATACTCTATACTTTATAAAATATTTGTTACATTAGTTTTTAAATATATTATGAATATATAACAACTGTTACTTTCTTTGTAATTTGTCACAAAATGATAGGAGGTACTTTCTAAACATAGCAATTGTAGTTTGTTTTTCTGTACCTTACAAAAATATAATTTATAGAAAAAGAGTTTGGTGTATTATTTTTCCAAGTTTAAATATTTAATAATCAATAGAATTTTCAAGTTTTTTAGCGAAATTTACAAGAGTAATAAAAACTATGTTCACTGCTTATATTAAACTGATTAAAACTTCCTTTATTAAAATGATTATTTATATGATAAAAAATTTGATGTTATTGGAAGATTTTATATTTTTTAATAAACAGTGAAACAATAGTTTTTGTTTCTCTTGTAAATTTGTTGTATACAAAAACGATTTCTGAATCCATGTTTGAATTTCCCGCCCTAAAGCATTTTTAATTTTCCCGCTATTTACTAGTGGCGCCATCATAGACGGTTGTGGTTACAATCGCCCAAATAAGTTTTACCGAACAAAAAAAAAATACATTGAGTTACACGTCTCGGTGGATTGTCTCTGTTAAGGGTGTATTTGCATCATTTGATATAGTTTTCAACTATTTGAGGGTATTTTTTCTTGGAGAAAAAGCCGTTTTGTGTCTTAACAAGGGATTTTGACCTTTATCGCGTTGTAAATGCACATGGCATAGTTTAAACTTCATACCTGCAACGAATTTTGACCTTTATCGCTTAGCTATTTAAGAGTGTTTTTCCGGTGAGCAGGGATTTATCGATTTGTGTCAATTTGTCGATGGATAATTTGCAGTGTTAAAATAAAATTAAATTTTATGATAATTTGTTCATTGTTTTTTTTTTCTATGCGCTAGTTCAGTGTGATGTCATTTTGGTTCCACTGACATTTAATTCTAACCAAACTTTTAACAAAAACATCAATAAATTTGACATATACGTTTTTACTGTTTTTATTTTATTTTAAAATATTGTTTACAGGTCATAAAAAATAGTTTAAAGGTATGTAATTGGTAACTAAACGATTGTATATTTGATACATGCTATCTACTTACTTTAGGAATATATTTATAAAAGTGAAAAAACGATATAATTTAGGTAAACAAAACGAACAAAACGCACTCAAAAAATCTACTGTCACTTTAATTGTCAGTGGAACAATAATTACATCATCACTGAACTAGCGCATTGTGTAACAAATCGATGAAGCGCTAATTACTGGATTATTGTAATTTTTTGGTTAACTAATTATTCTAGGTGCGGTGTTTAGGTAATAATTTGTCTTTTGAAGAAATATTGAAAATTTGCTACTTTACTTATCGCCACGAAATATTAAACCTAATTCACTAATAATACACGGAGATAAAGCGGCTTCCGGACAGCTTATATACAAAGGTTGCTTATTTCTTTCTTCTCTCATCTTTTCTCTTCACTTTCTTAGTACTTTTTTATTAATTAACTTAGGCATAGTTCCTGATAAAGGAAGCTACGCTACTAAATGCCAGTTAATTAATAAAAAAGGTACCCTACTCTAATTCTATCTCTACTATCCTATTTCCTTTTAAGTTTTTTCATTATTTTATTATTTTTGGGGTTTTTGTTTGATATAACCATAGGGTTATATGGGATTCAGATTGTTAATCTATTGTCTAAATTATCTGTAGATAATTTTAATATTTTCGGGGATTTAAATCAATTCAATTATATTTAATTGATTCCTTTTTCAGATTTATTTAGGATACCACTTCATGGTTTTAAAGTAATCAAGGGGGTAACTATTAGTTTACCAACTAAGCTTAACTTTGGCATCAGTGCTACATAATTTTAAGTTTCAGTTAACTTTCTGAATAAGTTAACCTTCTGTTAACTTATCTAGTTTTAATATTATTTTTTTTCCACAGAGGTGGATATAATTAACAGACTAAATGGTCTAGAACCTCGTTAAGGGTATATCGTTGGGGAATAATAGCATTCCTTCATTATTATCAGTCTTTTGGGCAATTTACGTAACCTCAGGGGTAGTAAAAGACGTCTTTTAACCAGCATTTTTCTGTATTGCCAATATAAGTAGCTCACACACACAAATGTTTCATTTTCATGCACTGGGAGTATTACCGATGACAAGTTAAGCCAACAGACCAGAAAAGTTTTGAAAGTTAGTCCATCCACGTGGAAATCGAGTTTCTCAGCATCAGAACGTCGGTGAATCTGCAACACATAGAATTGAGAGACCTTATAGTGGACAAGGCTCCTTCCTGAATAAGAACTGAATGCACCACCACCTCGTTTGAACTTCTGAAGAGGCTCGATTACCTCCAGAACCAGCAGGACCATCCCTCAGCTTAGTCATCCGGTAACTTAAACCGAAACAAAGCCGAGCTTACTTGTATTTAATTGTGTACAGGTTACTTAAATTGCGAATATCATTTTTTTTTCATTTTTTTATAACAATTTATTTAATACCTAAGTTTTATATTTTTCTACATCATTAATTGTCTTTTGGAACCTTCAGTTCAACTTTAACTATATTTTGTTTTTTTCCAGAACCCTCAGTTCTGCATTTGTCATTATTGTGGATAATAAAATCTAAATTGAATTTATCTGTTTTAATTTACCTGATTTTCATTTGAATTTGAACTTATCGTACCTTATCTTGACAGTTGTCATAGTATAGTTTTGTTTCCTATTTTGTTTTTCTCTGAAAAAGTATATTTTTTTAATATAGTCAAAACAGGTGGCGCCTTGTTCAAATTCAGATAATCATAAAAGTTCCAAAATAAACAACTGAGAATTCACAACCCTGAGTATAATAAATTTTACCATTTTCCTGTATGGAAAATTGTAAAATCTTAAATTGAGCTTAAATCACTATAAATCTGTCTTCCAAATCAGACAATTCCAGGTAAAGGCTTGCATTGGCTTTCAATGGGCCTTAACACCTTTTAGAAAGCAATGAAACTGCTGCATCGGATGATG
This sequence comes from Psylliodes chrysocephalus, assembly GCA_927349885.1. Taxonomy (NCBI): domain Eukaryota; kingdom Metazoa; phylum Arthropoda; class Insecta; order Coleoptera; family Chrysomelidae; genus Psylliodes; species Psylliodes chrysocephalus. The sequence goes on from OV651813.1 coordinate 2,543,493, forward strand.
CAATATATCCAGTAATCGTTTAGACGTGTTTAGAGACTGTTTAGGTGTCGCGTGACAAAATGTCATCTAGTAGTGAAAGTAGTGAGACAATCTCTCCTCTTCCCAAACGAAAGAGAGGTGTTAAAAATACAAACAGTTATAAGCAAATTTCGATTAAAAACGCAAAAGTTACTGGAAAAGTGGCTGGAAAAATTATTGGCTGAGTTTGATACAAAAATAGAGGAACACGTCTGCAGAGTTCTCAATAAAGAAGAAATCAAAGCTACATATCTAGCGAAAACTATACAAAATGAAATAATTCAATTATTGCATGACAACATAAAGCACCACATCATTGAGCAAGTTCAAAAGGCCAAGTATTATTCCGTGATTCTTGACTGTACTCCCAATGCAAGTAAAGTAGAACAGATGACATTTGTGGTAAGATTTGTTTCCATACAGGAATCAGAGTCTGAAGTTCAAGTTAATATCGACGAACATTTTTTGGGTTTTTTACCCATTAAGAGATCAACAGCTAAGGAATTGTCGGAGGTTTTACTAGAAGAGCTAGAGAAAAATAGGCTTAAAGTAGAAAACATGCGCGGTCAAGGGTATGACAATGGTTCCAATATGAGAGGAGAAAAATCGGGAGTACAAACAAGAATCAGAAATATAAACCCCAAAGCATTTTATGTTCCATGCAGCAGCCATTCGCAAAACTTGGTTGTAAACGATATGGCAAAATCCTCGTTTGAGGCAGCCAACTTCTTCAATATTGTTCAAAAGTTATATACATTTTTTTCTTACTCTTCTTTTCGTTGGGCAATATTTCTAAAATATATTAATACTTACACCTTAAAACCATTGAGTGATACGCGATGGGAAAGTCGAGTCGACTCATTAAAAGCTCTGCGGTTTCAAATTGGTCCAATTCACGATGCTTTGTACAGCATATATGAAGATTCAGAAATCGATAATATGATCAGAGACGAGGCTAGCGGATTATTAAATAATTTGAAGCAGTTCAAATTTATATGCTCTGTTGTGATCTGGTACAAAATTTTGAGTCATATTAACCCCATCAGCAAACTTTTGCAAACTGTAAATTTTAATATGTCACAAGCTATTGATATGCTTAGCAACTGCAAACTCTTCTTTGAAAACCTGAGGTCAGATAAAGCTGTTGAAAGCATCATTTTAGAAGCAACCGAGCTTGCTTCAGAGATTGACGAGGAAGCTAATTTCGAAACCACCACACCACGTCATCGTGTCAGAAGTAAAACAAGAACGTTTTTGTATGAGGGCCCGGATGAACCCGTTCAAGACCTCAAACAAAAATATAAAATAGATTTTTTTCACACTATAGATCAAGCAATAAATGCCTTGGAAAAAAGATATAATTTGCTAAATACTCACAGTAATTATTTCAGCTTTTTGTATAATATTTTTGGTCTAAAAGACATGCCCATAAATGAGCTAGTGGCTCATTGCAAAGATTTGGAAGTAGTTTTAACTGATGAAAATTCGCGAACTTAACACCCTGGAACTAGCCGATGAAATAAGCATTGTTTCGTCGTTATTAACAAAAAAGGAAACCCCTGTTGAAGTTCTTAAGTTTATCACTACACTTAAATTCGCATCAAACCTTAGCATAGCATTAAGAATCCTACTTACATTGCCAGTCACTATGGCTTCAGAGGAAAGAAGCTTTTCAAAACTAAAAATAATAAAAAAATATTTCAGAACGATGCAGACGCAAAATCGTCTCAATGGATTGGCAATGATAGTTACAAAACACCAAATTAGTGACAAATTAGAATTGAAATCACTGGTTCGTGAATTTGCCGAAAAAAAGTTAGAAAAAGGGCATTTTAATTACTTTGGTTGGTTAGAATTTATTTATAATATGGAATATTAGTTTAGTTAGCATTACTACATTTTAATTTTTGTTATTTTGCCTTGAGTGCTAAATTGCTTATCTTGTTATCTGATGATTGAGTTTTTAATAAGACGTTTTTTTTTTATTTTTTTTTAATGATTTCTTGACTTTCTAATATGGTTGCATGAGACTTACTTAAAACGGATTCAGGGGACTCCAAAATGTAAAAATCCGTCGCGCGCGCGTGTGTGTGCGTGTGTGTATGTACATTTAGAGGGGTACTTTATGGGTGGCGATTCTTATATTTTATGCAATATATCTTTTATTTACGGTTTGAGAAGAAAAGTTACTTCTAATATTATTATCGATAATTTTTGTTTTATACAAAATTTTCCTAAAATGGTCCGTATTCGAGAAATTTGACAAAAAGTAAAAAATAATTAAAAAAAAAATTATATTGAAGAAAATGTGTAAATTTTGAAGAAAACTCAAAAACGGATAAAGAAAATAACATTAAATTTTAAACAAAAGTTTTATTTTGGCCTGACGTGAAATGATTAGATTTTGGACAAAGTCGGAACATCTGGGAGGATGTTTTTATATTTTATGGAATATATCTGTTATTTATGTTTGGAGAAGAAAATTGTTCAAATAAAAATTACTTCTAAAATTATTATCTACAATTTTTGCTTAATGTCAAACTTTCCTGAAATGGTCCGTATTCGAGAAATTTGACAAAATGTGCAAAATTCTGATTTTTATGAAAATTGTTGAACTAAAAGTTGTTTGCGATATCGATCTCTATAATTTTTGTTTATACATGATTTTCTAAAATGGACCGTAATGGAAAAATTGTAGGAAAAGTGTTAAATTTAAATTGTTCAGTATTTTCGTTTTCAATGAATATCTATAGAAAAATGTTTTGAGGTAGATGTATGTGGAAAATGTATATATTTAGTTTATCCTCTAAACATTTATAGAGGTGCTGCAATAGGTTGTACAACATAACCGGAAAAAGCCTATAATAACTAGATAGGAAAGTCATGTGTTGGACACATCAGATTTTTAAGGAATGTATTCTGAGGATTGCCCATTTTTTTAAAGAAAATTCTAGTCCACGAGGGGTGGCTAAAACAGCGATAATAGTGCTTTTAGATGTATTTATTTATAATAAAAGAAAAAACATCGAAATGATTCCAAAATAATAATTGTAAGTCTTTAAGGAATGTAATTTACGGATTGCCCATTTTTAAAAATTTTAGAATCCAACGGGACAATTTAATTAAAAGTGATTTAAAAAAGTTTATTGAATACGAAAAAACGGGAAAATATGAGTAAGCGAATGATTACCAAATGCAATTATCATCTTTAATTTTTGTAAATATTTTTTAATTTTAATAATTTGATAGGCAAACGTGGGGAAACCATGGCCAATCCTCCTACATATTTTTGTACCATTTTTTCAATGTTGTTCTGCAAAGCTCACGGCCCTGTGAAATTTTAATCCGATACTTTTTTAATTTGACTTTTTTTCTAAAACGGTATGCAAATTGGAAAAAAATAAAAAATGAGCAAACATGGACAAATGAATGTTTACCTAATGCACTTATCATATATTTCATTTTTGAAAATATTTATTTTTATTATTTTAAATATTTATTTTTTCAAAAAAGTAATTACTAATGGGCAAACGTGGGCAAACAAAATACTATTATTCTATGGAATTAAACTATAATGTTTACTTTTGTTTAGAATTTGGCCCGCGAAATTTTTTTTTTATATATTTTGAAAACAGGGCGGACAAAAAAAGTTATTTTATAAGGAATAATGGGCACACGATGGGCAATTCTCTCACAAATTTTTTCAAAATTCTTGCAATATTGTGGTGTTAAATTCACGGAATTTGACAAATCAGTTCAAAGTAAATGAGTTTAAAACTTTACCAAACTACATTCCTTTACTGGTCCTTATTATAAACTGACATTGTTAACTGTATTTTTAATTGATTATATTGTAAACTGGTAGGTAAACATTTCATCTTCTACTACTATTTTCTTACCTGGCTTGGAAAAAGGAGTTAATATTAAAAGTCAGTGTTAAATAGATAATAAAACAAAAACAAAGATTATATTTATATATTGTACAAAATAATATGAGTGACATATTAGAGATAACAGTAATAAAATAAAACACAAATGTAAATAATTAAGATTAGATTTATTGAAATGTTAACTACATACTGTTCAAGAGTATACGGATTAATATAGTTTGTGTATTTTTTATTTATTTTTTCTAATTGGAAATACATTTGAGTTCACAGATTTACTGGCAAACACAGTCTCAATAACTTTACCACCTACAGAACCTACAGCGTCCTTCGCTGCTTGGCAAAGCTCGGTATACTTTATAGGAATTTCTTTTCCAATTCCTAAGAAAGTCAGCACCTCTTTGGCAAAACCGTGACAGTTGTTGGTCAATGCATTATAATTCAAAGCTGTATATTTTGTTTTCAAATCTTCAAGAACAAATGTGCGAAGCGATTTTTCAGTTTTTTTGGTACAGCCCATAGGTGTGGTTTCCAGCGGTACGTCAGGTTTGTTTGTGATAGTTACACCTTGAGGTCCATAAGAATATTCAAAACCAAACACAAAAACACCCAAATGCCAAACTGGTACTGGTGAATTTTTTTTATATACATTGGTGGCGTAGAGCACTACTGGGTTAGCCATATTTCTTAGTGTTTACACTCACTCTAAAAATCAATATTTTATATTTGCCTATTTATATAGTATTCTATCTATGATATATGAAATGATAAATAATTTTTTAAATAAGATTACATGTATTACCTACTCTCGGTCAGAGATAATAATAAAACTTAAATTTGCACACGAGCCTTTTTTATCACACCTAGACACTGGATGTTTTTAGGTGTGCTCACGAACTTATTCATTGATAAACTTGGATATACCTAGTACCTGTAATATAGAGCATTTGTATTAGGTACCAATCAGCGTAAAAAAAACGAAAACAAAGAAATTAGGTACCAATCAGCGTAAAAAAACGAAAACAAAGAAAACTGAACATTTATAATTTTAGGCAACAACTTTTCTAAAGTAATTTCAAAAAATACTTAGAAAAATATTAAAACGTTTTTTGTTACTTACCCTGTTATTTTTTCATATACTGCAGAAATGTATGGTTACGCTATTAACGCGCGTATAAGAACTTTGTAATTTTTTTTTTAATCACTTTATTTTAATTCACTTTATTTAACTGTGTAATCACTTTGTAATCTTTTGAAATAAATTAATAGATGAGGGTATTATCATTCATGTTCCAACGAATTTCAAAACGCAAATGAACTTTCAACAATGATACTTCTTACTAAAATATGAGTCATTCTTGTAACAAGTTGGTACACGTAACACAACCTATAGAGTATCTTAAAAGTTTCAAATAAGAACTTGTGTTAATAAACAGGGGTCGATTTTTAGACCTCATCGACCTAAAATCAGTTTTCGTTTATGTTAACCCCCGGGAAACTGATTTTAACCCCAAGGGGAATCCCTGCTCTAGACGTTTTCGAAACTTTTCCTCTATGACTGCAAAAGAACTTTCGAGTAACTTTTTGAGTCTCGTTCGACCAGCGGTAGCGAGACAACACCGATAACGTCAACAAAGATCAGAGCTAGACTGGTTGTTGACAATGGCTCGCACGACAATCTTGATATAATATAGATATTCAACTAAATTTTCGCTCGCATTTCACTATTAATCTGAATTTTTTCTCAACAATTGTTTTATTCACATTCAATCGAATTTGCAGTGTGAAATTCAATTGATAAAATTGCTAAAACGTTCACTCTGTTTTCAATGTAATCATATTTTAATTCGTTTCAAACGTCAGAACGAATATTCCGTAGAACAATTGCTTACTGCCATTAATTTGTAAATTCTTAAAACTATGTCCATATTAAAACTTGGTTTTTAAGAACATTCCGTCGCGAACTTTGCCGACGAAGTTCGTCGACGGAATGCGTTCGCGAAGTTCGCCGTATTTAAAAATGCACTATCCAAACCGTCCGTTTCTTAAAACCTGTTGCGCGTTTATTTTTAACGGAATGCGCTAGCGTTGTCCGTTGGAATCAAAACATATTTGGTTTCAGCGCAATTGCGCTGTCAGTTCTTGTTTGAAATTCGTGAGGTATAGACATTAAAATTATAAAAAATACCCAATAAAAGTTATCAACAGCTTCAATTTTCCAACGAAAATGAGGAGAAATTTATAGATCTGGTGAAAAAACCCCTCCTTCGTATGGTGTCAAAAAGAAAAGTTACAGGGACATAGAATTAAAAGAAAATATATGGAAAACAATTGCACATGTATGGACAGCACCAACAGAGATCAGTTTTCTATCTACAGTTATCTTCACCAACATACTCCATGCATTCTTCTAGTAGTGCAGTTACATCACTATCTGGTACCATACCACATACACCCAGTTCCATCGCGATCGGCGACGGCAGTAATACACCCCATCATGAGCAAACATACGGCAATTTTTCAGTGGAGGCACAACCTCCAATAGGTGATAAATCGAAGATACAATTACATTAGCAGAATTCACTATATTAAAGTAGTTATTACGGAACCTTTTTTGACAATGATTTATTTATTTTCTATTTTGCGTGTTGTTAATTTTGCTGGTAAATTGAAAAATATTTTTGGTTAATTTTACTTATTCTATAATCATTGTTAAACTAACTTATCTAAAGTTATACTTAGTTTTTGTGTAATTGGTTTTGTGTGCCTATTGCAAGGTTTCGTTTCTATATCATTTCTAATATAACTTAGAGCTTCATCAAATAAAACTGGCGTCAATAAAAAATATTCTCGAAATTTTTCTTCATTTTTAAATAAATGTCGTTTAATTAGTACTTCATAGACTCCTTCTGATTTTCTTGTTTTAAATTTTTTTTTTAATTTTTTAATATCTCCAGCAGAAACTCGTCTTCTTCATCAGCAAATTCTTCTTCTAATAAAAGCTGTAAAAAACCCTCCATAGCCACAGCACAGAATGTAAACTTTGCGTGCTGAAATTGATAATTTCCGTCCAATTAAACGGTCAATCTGTCTTCTAGTTTGATATCAGGGGAATCGTCAGCGTGTGCGGAGACTATATTGTTATTAATTTTAAAACAATGAGTGACAAATTCAAACATACAGATGACATCATGACTTTATTTTTAGGTTTCTTGGAAATTATGTCCTTTATAAAACTCAACACGAATTCAAAAAGATCTGTAGAAAGTCTAAAATACTCCCTAAATTTGGTTTCATTTCTAAAAAGCCACCGCTGCACAGTGATATTAAAGGCACCTTCTGTATCGCGACACAAAAATAACTTGTTCACTGGCCTATTGGAATTTTTGACGGTTGCAATTGCCAGTTCCTCCCTTATTCTTCCTCTTCCAACAATAATAATAACGCAAACAATTTATTTGCGTTCATTTTGGTACATTTCGTTTTCACTCATAATACATAAACAGAACATACAGACATAGAGAAGGGCTCATTTTCTATATTTAACAAACCACCTCGGTCGAAAATCACTGTCCTCTGCGATCGACGGACTGTTCGCTAACCGCGACAGAGTGTTCAAAGAAACCAAAGCTTAAAAAAACACGGTGTCGTACTAACTTTGCGAAAGGAATTCGCGAACGCATTCTGTCGACGAACTTCGTCGGCAAATTTCGCGACGGAAGGTTCTTAAAAACCAAGGCTTTAGGAAAAATTCAGTTGCACATTGATACATATGTAGAAGGTTTTGAATTAAAACATAATGAAAACAATATTTAAGTGTATCTGACCTATAATAAGGCGATGTTGATTATTTCTCAGGGGTTGGGTACTTAAGGGGATGATTATAATAAAAACTAATCGATTACCTTACGTGGGCTTTATCAGGCCCGACTAGAGGGGGGGGGTAGCCGGGACTAATTCCCGGGGCCCGGGCTCAAATGAGGGCCCGGCAGCGCTATAAGGGGGGCCCGACAATAGGGTTTTCTGTTTCTGCATGAGAAATTCGAGAAAGGGGAGGTGGGAAAAGTTTTAGCTTATTAGCTTAGAGGGTTTTTTTTTTTGCGGCCGAGGACTTTTTTTTTTTAAGAAGAAGTCATTGAAGTAGGAAGTAAGGAGAAAATATTTGTGTCTAGATTTTTTTTTTTTTTTTTGAAGAAGAAGAAGCAATTAAGGTAAGAAGTAATTGAAGTAGGGAGAAAAAAAAAAGAAAATAGAGTTATTTTTTTTCGAGGTGAGGAGGTGAGGAGGTTTTTTTTTTTTTTTTTTTTTTTTTTTAGAAAACGAAACGATTTGGGTTGTTTCTTTGTAACAGGGCCCGATGTAGAGAATTGTCCCAGGGTCCGGCCTGGCTCTCGGCGGCCCTGGGCTTTATTTATGTTGATTACTTGGACCGGGACAGTCTGATTATCTTCTTTTTTATTTTTAACCGACTTCAAAAAAGGAGAAGGTTATCAATTCGTCGCGATATTTTTTTTTTATGTATGTTCAGCGATTATTCTTTAACACGGTGTCCGATTTTAATGATTCTTTTTTTTGTTAGAAAGGGGGTACTTCAGGGGTGATCCCATATAAATTTAGTCAAAATCTAATAATTGGGTCCATGAGAAAATCCTCAAACTCTTCATTTTTTATGTATGTTTAGCGATAATGCTTTACCACCTTGTCCGATTTAATATAATACAGATATATAATACATGAGACAATCTCTCCTCTTCCCAAACGAAAGAGAGGTGTTAAAAATACAAACAGTTATAAGCAAATTTCGATTAAAAACGCAAAAGTTACTGGAAAAGAACACTTTAATCATATGAACAAACTTATAGGTCCACGAAAAACTGGAGACCCATGCCGGTGAGTTAAAATACTAGCATTTTATCATAAAGGTTATACTCTTCTTCTCACTAGTGGCAGCAGGGTCTGGCTATATTAAAAATCGCAACGGGCACCAAATTACTGTTTTATTATTAACTTGTTATTAGTTAAAATAGTATTTATTATAACTATAATATTATTATATTTACATAATTAAGCAATTTGGGTATTTTAAAAAATTTTAAGTTTATTATTTTGTGCAAGTGAGACTGCTGTAAATGGTACTGGAAGGAAAGCTTTAATGATTACTGATTAAATTGACTTTAACAGTGAATTACATTTTTGTTTTCAGCTGTCCTCGTAAATGTTTCCTCTCAGTATCTTACGATATGATACAGAAAATAAACAATTTGAAATCCAAAGACGAACAGGACATTTTTCTTCAAGGCCTAATAGATGTGAGTACGCCAAGCAACTGCAAAAAACGAATGTCTGATTCTGATATTATTACTAAAAGTAAATCCAAAAAGCACAAATTTAAAACAAACACATTTCGCTACCACATTGAGTGTAACAACCGGCAGAATGTTTGTCGTGCAGCTTTCCAGTCTTTTTACGAAATCTCGAAAAAAATCTCTTTAAAAAGTCAACGTCAAACACCTCAAGACAAAGAGGAAAATCTGCTGGTTCTTGAAATAAACTGATTCCAGGTGAAGTTTGCCAGAAAATCCACAACTTTATTGACAATATCCCAGTGAATCAAGTGCATTATACAAATACTATAAAGAAATATTTATCTGCTCAGCTAAATGTTAAGATTACCTAGCAAACACACCAAATCCCAGAGATATCCACAGAATATCTTTTGTGGATATCCAATATATCCACAGGATATCAGAAATATTCCGTGGATCTAATATGGATATCCAAATGTTCGTCTATATCCAGAATATAGAAGATATCCTAATGTATATTCAGCAAAATATCTAACGGGTATCTTCCAGAAAATACAAGAAATCCCAGAGATATCCACAGAATATATTTTGTGGATATTCAATATATCCAACCAAATGTCCGTCTATATCCCAGGATATAGAAGATATTCGGATATTCAGCAAAATATTTTATGGGTATCTTTAGTAGAGGTTCATAAGTAACCAATGATTATTGAATAACGTCGAAAGAAAATAGCAGAGATAAAAAATATTTTCAAAACTCTGCCTTTGATTTTACCCACTAAGGAGAAAGTCATCCTTATTAGGACTCTTCAGCAATAAATGAAAATTCTCGACTCCAGTCTCTAATGGAGTGATTAGGACACAAATTTTGATCGAACTCAATTACGGCGGGTCGAGCATGAGTAGGTGCGATAGTGGTATCGCCATCTATACTTAGTAAGCAGAATCACATAACATCTAGTGGATATCCACGATGGTTTGCGTTCGCGCCTAGACTGATATATTTAGTGGATGTTCATGGGATATTGAATACACCTTAAAAAAATAGTTTTAAATATCTGAACGGTACTATTAGCCACTATGGCGAGCACAATGGCGTAATTTTTTAATAATTTGTTATATAATTACTATTATTTATGGACATTTGCATGTCTATAAATTACATTTCATGGATATAAAATAGATATCTACCATGGACTGGACATTCAGTGGATATTGGGATGTTCAGTAGATATCCAAAGGATTTGGTGTGCTGTCTGGGTATGCATGATATGTTCATGGTCAAGCACCCAGAGTGTCAAAATGTGAAATATAAATTTTTTCTCAAGTATTTTCATGAAAACTTTAACTTGTCATTTGGCCGTCCACAGATCGATGTCTGTTCCAAATGTGAAGAGTTAGGAGAAAAATTGAAGGACCCACATCTAAATGATAACGCCAAGCGGGTTGTGGCTGCAGAACTTATGGTACACAAGAGAAGGGCTAAAAAATATTTTACAAAAATGGACGAAATTAGAAAATTGTACAAAGAAAATGAAAAGGTAGTCGCTCTATGTTTTGATTATATGCAAAACCTATCACTTTCCTTTTTACCCGTACAAGAGGTATTTTACTTTCGGCAATTATGGGTGAATGAATTTTGCGTTCACAACTTCAGTACTGAAAAAGCAACGTTTTACTCCTACCACGAAGGCAAAGGACACAAAGGCCCTGTTGAAGTTTGCTCTTTTTTAAATGACTACATTAACAATAAAATTTCAGAAAATGTTGAAGAACTGCATCTATTTTGTGACGGATGTCCTGGTCAGAATCGGAACACCATGATACGATTTCTTTTGGTTCTGGTAAAGTTCCAGAAAATTACTATTTACTTTCCGCAACGAGGTCACTCATCTAATGATTGTGACAGGGATTTTGGCACAGTAAAAAGAAAAATTCGTTGCCTCGACCGGATTTTCTCTGTAGGTGAATATGAAGATCTAAAAGTTTCTTTATCTAGAAGCAATAAATTCGATGTAAGACATGTTACTCATGTAGATGTAGCTGGTTTCAAACAATGGTGGCCGGATTTCTTTAAGAAGAAAGTGTTGTCTACCCGAAGTCTTGGCAAACAAGTTCCAAAAGAATACAAAGTTAATTTCACTATCAACTCCTTTTACGAATTCAGTTTTAACTCGGAAAATTTGGGTGTCGTCTTTGCCAAACCATACATAGGCAGCTTTGTTGAGGAACATTTTCTTCTTTTAAAAACTCTACAACGAAGCATTCCGACAATAGTGGTGCCCAATCCTCAAAATCTTTCTGCCTATCAAGGCAAAATTCCGATAAATGTTAAGAAAATTGATGATATAAAGAAGCTTCAGCAATATATTCCAGATAAATACAAGGAATTTTACACCACTGTCTGTGAATGGCCGACTACCACCGCTGAAGAAATGGAGAAAAATTAAAGGAGATCTTGTTTTTTGTATTAAAATGTTTTTTTATACCATTTTATTGTTTAAAATAAACAATATTTATATTCTATTTTGATTTGAAATACTTGTTCATTTTGAAAACGGGCCATCTCTTTTTCAAAAAATGTTAATTTTTAACCCCTTTTAAAATAAAAAATCATGTTTTTTAATAATTCATGGTCATAAAAGTTTATGTTTAAAGCAAACAATACCTTACAAAAAATTATTTTCAAATAGTATTAAAGATTAAAGGTTTTTTTTATCTCTCCTGTAAAATTTTAAAAAGTGGATATGACCCCTTTTCAAAATGACCGATTCAAATAATTTTCAGGTTCTCAGTAGTAACCAACATGGTTTTAGATCTTCTATGTCTACTACCACTGCTTTGTTTTCATTTTACTAAAAAATTATTGAACACGTTGATAAGGGTGAATGCCCTGCTGTTATTTTTTGTGATCTCGGCAGAGCATTTGAATGTGTGAATCACGATATTTTATTGTCCAGATTAGAGAACAAAGGAGTAAGAGGCAGGCCTTATTCTTGGATAGCTTCATTTTTAAAAGGCAAGTCTCAGTTTGTATCCATAAAATCCACCAGTAAAGATCAATAGAAAATTTTAATTCAGATCACTTGTAGGTTCAAATAGGTGTGCCACAGGGATCAATTTTAGGTCCAATGCTATTCCTCCTATATGTTAACCATATTGATTCAATTATGGAAAACAATTCTTATACAGCCTATGCCGATGACTTTTCTATAATTGTTTCTGATTTTAACTAATGTAAGTACATTTTTTAACAGTAGTAGCTTATTTTTTAATAGCGAAAAAACCGAAATTCTTAGGCTGCACAACGTGCAAAATAAAGTTAATATGTCATTATTGACGAACTGCCACAGTAGCGTTAAATTTTTAGGCATTTTATTATATGAAAATCTTAACTGAAAACACCATTGTGAGAAGTTAATCTCTAAATTCTCTTCAACCGTTAATAACAGATATATTTCTTAAAGTAGAAAAACGACCCCCGTATAAAGTACCCTCCAGGTGTTCCGACTATGCCCAAAATTTAATCAGCTCACCACACGATGGATTAAAGCTTAAGATTAAAATTTGGTGTTTTTCTCTTTGTCAATTCACGAGTTATCGTGTCGAAACTAATTCATGGAATCCCAAAATGTAATAAACCGTAGAAAACTCGAGGCAAAAAAAAACTGTGATTCCTATACTATTTTTCTGTATAGAGACAAGAAATTTTTTTTTTGACAATTGAGTTATACTTGGCAAATAAAAAGATAAAAATTAACTCAAAAGTCTGAAAGGATCAAATGTTTATTTTTTATGTACAGGCGATTTTATACAGGGGTACCATCTTGCTAATCGTTAAACATCTAAAACTTTGTTTTTTCAAAATGAACACCTAGTCCATTATTTTACTATTTGTTATTATATTATAGAACAGGGGTCGGCAACCTTTCTGGAGGCAACAACCATTTTTTCCCAATTTATTTTTAAAGATTCAATATAAGTACACACACATATAGCGTTAGAAAAAATAACATTGTTAATGGGGAGCAAGGTGGTCTAAAGCTAGATTTACTTGCATGTGATCTGCTGCGCATTTTGATGTGTGAGTACTACCTACTATTAAACTACTCAAGAGCCACAAGTATGATTCTAAAGACCCGCATGCGGTTAGCGAGCCATAGATTGTCGACCCCTGATATAGGCTCTAATAGTGATAATTTTTGACAAATAATAGAGATTAAAGAAACAGGACTTTCACGCACTAATGGGCCACCCTGTATATCTCGCCGTGAAAACCGATTAAAAAAAATAGTTTCGGCTCTATAGACTGAGGCGTTACCGGTGAATAAATGAAACCTATAAATATCTATAAATTTTTGAAAAATTTTCCATTGATTGAAAACGATTTGATACTGTTAGATTCATTACTCAAAACTCAAATTAGTAGATAGTCTACACTCAGTTATAAAAAGTAGTTCTAATATATCCCAGATTCTTTTTTATAATATACGACGAACAAAGAATTAAAAGACTATTAGAGAGTAAATTGCTTCAATTCAACCAGAAATGCTGAATAGTACTGTATACAATTTGGAAGAACGGTTGGTGATTGTACAGCAACAAAATGAATGACATATCGAAAATTTTCATTAACTTAATTTGTTAAAAATACATAATATGCCGAACTAGGTATATCTCTTACTTTACTAATCTTGTATAATAAAACACTATACAAATTTACTAATAAAAATGAATAGTAGTTCAAATGAACCAGAGATTATGGTTTTTTTTTTATTATTTCAAAAAGTAGATTTATTTGATAATAAAACTGAATAGTAGTTCAAATAACCCACAGACGATTACGAAACTATTTTAAAATCAGTAGTTCAAATGCACCGCAGGTAATAAATACTAGTTCTAATGTATCATACGGCTTTTTTTATAAAAAAATGTTAAGAAAACATAAAATGCACAAAACGGTAGTTCAAATAAACCAATATCTATTACATTTCCTCTTAATTACTCTAGTGATTAAAATTTATGTTCAAAACAGTAGCTTAACTTACCTCATCCTGACCTTGCAATGGATTCACCACGGTGCCGGAATACAAAAAGCAATTCAAGAAATGAGCAATGGCCACTGATAAATTCATCATCTCGCAACTCTGCAAAAATAAAAATTATAATTAAAAGAAATATATTCCAATACTAACATGAACAATTTAAAAATGAAGGAAATTGAGAAAAACTCAAAGACTGTCACAGAAACATCAATTTCTTGCTGATGAGTACCAATAAAAATGAAACTGGTTCAAGTATGACGTTATTTTTTAGTAAGCAAAATCAAAGTAAGAGTATAAAATTGGAAATAATTAAATTCCTGTTGTGGTATTAGCCAAAGGAGTGGTTCTTAAGATATAATTAAAAATTTGAATTTCAGGCGGCATTAACCATAGAACAGAGACAAAAACAATGGTAGAACTGTTTTGTGGTTTTGTTGAAACACTGTTGTTCGCTTGTAGACGCCATTAATAGTGACTAATTTTCGGTGTCATTAGGTTCTTTCGTTCGTCCCACTGATGTAGGAATGAACTACACCAACTTACACCAAACCTTTCGTTTGGCCCGGTGTAAAACCCACTATACCTTCCTGTCGGCGACATGGTGTACACTGGTGGATATTTTCTCCACCAGCTATTTAGCAGGAGTGAATTACACTCGACATGTGTATAAGGAATAAGGAGGAAGTACATTAGGGTAAATAAATTGGTGTAACTGGTGTAAACTACACTGGTGGAAACTACACCAACAGCGAACGAAAGAACCTTTTATGACCAAATCAGTTAAAATTCATAGTATTATCGACTATGTATGATTAATTTTAATAAAGGTTTGTGTGGGTGATTCCCAAGCAAATACGACACGAAAGTCAAAGTTAGCATAAGTATTTTTAGAAGAAGCAACAGTCAAAGGCCCTTTTCGTCTGTTCAACGAAAAAGAAGTACAAAATAATGGTAAGAATTTATGTTATTTATTTTGTGGTTTATATACGAAATAAAATTTATTGTACATGATTCGCGTCTGAACATTTAAATTACAATTTAAACTTAGTGTTGTTCAGAGTCTTTGAGTTTTCTCGTATTACCTTTTTTTATTTATAATTGTTATAAATAGGTATGGAAAACACTATCAAAAAACTAACCTGTAAATATATGGTAAAAATATGTTTTGCTGATCTCAGAATCAGCTCCGAAACGGAGATGCTATACAAGTACTCGAGTTGTTTGACTTTCGCCAGCAAATTCGTAACTTTTCCCAAATATCTAATGTTGATACCCTTATTGTGAAGCGCCTCTGACAGCGTAGTCCCGTCCATCGGTGCCGAAGAATGATCCAAACAGTCCCGAATCTAAAAACACATTCATAACTCTGTATTTTGCGCAAATATTGTAAAAAATAATGGCACTTACGAAAGTGGGTATTTGGACGGTCAGCAAAAACTCGGCGGCATCTTTGATCAATTGCTTTTGCTTAGGCATCGGCGGATCTGAGTTAGGACAGTGTCGAATTCCAGGCGAAAATACATCGGGATTAAATCTGATATCGAACTCTGTGTCCTTTAGCGAGCCCACGGCCATTGATGCTGTTTTAACGATATTTTTGGTGCTCTCTTCTACTATAAAAAACAAACTTTTCATACGCATGCCAAAAAAATATACATATACAGTAAATGAAAGATGTTTCAATACTAAAATTTAATATACTATAAACTATAATGAATAAAATTATTTTTTCTTCGAGTTCTTTATCCACTCACACCTTGAACACACCTTTTATGTTCTGGGCTGAGACTGTGTGTTCCTGGGTACCATTCCACAGATATACAGATCTGTTTGAAATGAAATTTTTTATTTGCAGTTTATTACACTTTTCTTTATCTAATTTCTTCGAGTGACCTTTCAAGGTTTTTGATGTGCTGCCCTGGAAGATGTTATCACAGGTGTAATATCCGCTGGTCCACTTGTAAGTTTGTATTAAGTCTCCTCTATGTCTGCTATCCTTTAAACTTAAAAGTTGTAGTTTGGCTAGGCGATCATAATATTCATTGTTTTGTAGGGTTGGTGGTATTTCAGTGACTTTCCTTTGTACTCTTTTCAGCAGTTCAATGTCTTTAACAAAGTGTGGATCCCAAACGGTCTGTGTATCTTCGGAATGGTCTTTAAAGGCTCTTTTGATAAGCTAAATGAGGCTGTTGGCTCTCTTCATTATATTAGCAGTGTGGGTTTCCTATTTTAAGTCTCTAGATATGATTACACCAAGTTCCTTTTGTGTTTCGACTGGAGTTATTTCGTTTTAAAGAATAATTAAAAATATAGAGACGTAGTAGAAGAGATATTAACAAAAAATATACAAAGACATAAATATAAGTGTTCAATAAACTTACGCTCCAACTTGCTGCCGTCAGTTATACTCTCGACGATCTTTTTAGCCTCGTCGTCTTCCAACTGACTCTTCTTATCCTCCGCGTTATCCTTTTCGGTGTCCTTATCTTTGCTGATTTCTTCAGATTCCTTATTGTCTTGTGGTTTGTTATCCTCGATGGCCTTGGCGCTCTCCGAGGGTTTGTTGAGTTTTTCTTCAGTCTTTTTGAGATTTAACTGTTGCAAATGATAGGCGGCGTATTTGATGAACATCATGTATCTAGAGTCGACGAAGCTGTCGATTAATTCCTGTCTCAGGCAACAGAGTTTGTGTTTGTGCTCGATCGGGAAACCGAGCAGTTTTACTTCTCGACTCAAATCTTCACCTTCCACTAAAAAAAAGTGACGAAAATAAATTATGAAGACTGTTAGTATCGATTAGTTGAACACTGACGTTTTAAAAAGTTGACATCTGGCGGGAACGTCCTCAATAGATCCAAAATATAGTATCTACCATCGTTTCCGATGATTCCTTTACATTCGACACTAGAACACAGCTCTACAGATTCGTTTTTATCGTTAATAACATGATGCGGTAATATTTTTAACTGTTGTCCCGCTTTGTTCAACTAAAAAATACGATTTTAAATAAAAAACTCTGATTCTAAAACGTATATATATAACTTACTAAATCTAGATATTTAGGATGAGTCAATACACTTTTTCCAAAATCTATAGAACCATAAACGACAGATTGTTCCTGTTCCCTTTCAAGAATACCTGGTATAATTGATTGGGCTGTGACTCTGTAACCTCTGTAATCTATAACTACCGTACCGAGCGTGTAAAGGCCGGGTAAATCTACGGCGCTGTATACTCTTACTCCTTGGAGATCATTTCTCTAAAAAAAAGAAACATTTTTGTAACAGGGAAATAAATTATACCAGTTTAGAAGACATCCAGATTTAAACATCTTCGATTTTTATTTATTTATTGGATTAACCCCAACAAAAATGCAAAATAGAAAAGGTAATAAAAATTTCTTACAATAAAACTAAAATTTTTGCAACTAAAATATAAAATTAGTACTTATATAAAACCAATCAAAGTTAAACAAATATTTAGGGTGGGTCGTACATTAGGCAGTTAAAATGTAATATTAGTACAAGGGGGTTCTCGGATAATGAATAGAAACACCAAAACTTTGTACATATAATTTCAAATTATTTTTTATTCGATTTCAAAAATTAAAAAAAAAAAAGACAGCTAATAGGACAAAAAAAGTACATCAATTGGATGTTTTTAGATTTTTAAAATTTTAATTTCTGTTCATTAATTAAAAAAACTGTATTTTTAATTTTATCAAAAATTAAAATTTTTATAAACATCACCCTATAGATATTTTGTTTTATTTAGAATTAAAATGGTTTTTGTATTTTCAAAATCAATTGATTAATAAGTTCAATAACATGCAACAAAGTATGTAAAATGTGTCTAAAAATTACAGAAATTTTTATGTGAAATATGGTACGAAAAATAACAATCTACAGTCTTTCGATAAATAGTAAAGATTCTTGTAGGGGAAAGTGGGTTCGTATAAATGAAATAACATAATTGTTGGAAAATAACTAACATTATTCTCCGCCAGAATATATCAATTATTTTCCTCTTTCCCCTACGCCGCTAGTCAGCGAATTTAAATATATTTGTTTCTCTCGCCCCTTATTACATAATTAAATGCCAAACCGCATCTAACATCATGCAACCAACATCACATTTGCGTCTGATAGGTACCATTGGTAGTTCATGACGTAATTCCAACCAACCCTGGCAATTCGCGCTTATTTTCTATCTCCTCTCATATACGGTGCAATCTCGGGCATCGTTAAACCAGAAGCAATCTTAACTTAAGGTGAGAAGGGTGTGTGCTCGTCATAATATGTGAGTTTTCCCGCACTTTGTGGGCGTTAGCCGGCCGGCATTATTATTTATCGGTAAAAGTGAATTAAAACTTATTAGCTCGGGGTGTTATCAAGTAAAACATTTTATAAAAGCAAGTAGCCTCATACTAGACATACTCTAGCATTGTTTTGTGCCTGTGTTTCGTATCAACAACTTGTTATTTTGTTGTATACCGAATAATATTGTAATAAACTCTATTAAAAGTGGTGTCGCAGTTTGAATACCCGAAACCAGTAAAATCTAATCATACAGTCCATTAAAAAACATACAAATATAGGGAGAAATCAGAAAATTACCCCATATTTGCGCAATAATCATTAACGTTATTTGTTAATAAGTAGATAAAAAAGAATATATTGTTCGTTTATTTTGTTGTGTCAACATTACTATATTCTAAGTCTTAATAGATACTACTATTTTAGGGAAGATTACAGTGGCTGAAAAAATGTACAGGTCAATTGCCATTCTCGAGTTGTGTACAGTGGAAACCAAAAATTTTTTTGTATAAAAATCTTTACATAAAAATGGAGAAACAAAATTTACGATATGCTTTAGAATATAGCAATATTGATAAACGATAAAAAAAACTGCCTATATTTTATTTAAACATGAAGCATTACTTTTATAAAAGGGACTGTACCTAATTATTAAATCCAGGTCCACTTCTACCCTTGTAGTCATAAAGTATTTATAAATAAATTAAGTTAAATCAACATTATTTTACATGCCCTTGATCTTAATTATCTTTACTAATGCATTTTAAATCGATTGTATTTGGGATGTGCTCTGAGCAGTCTTTACCAACAAAGATAATTATATGAATGTAAGTGGGGTTAGATGATGTCATTTTTTGTATAAATTAAATAATTATTGCAAGGGAGTAATTGGATTACAGGCCTGTTTGGATAATAAAGATTTTTTTAAATTGATTAATAGTAACTCAGACATTACAACTGAAGTAATAGACAAGGCAAAAATAAGTAGTCACAGAAATATTATTGCAAAACTGAACAAACAAAAAAAAAAACAGAAAAGGGAAAATTTGATCAGTACTATTGGAAAAAATAGAAAAGTAATATATCTTCAATTTATTAGAGGAGAACGACAGGATAATTTTATTTATAGTATTATTTTGAATATTAAGTGTAATGTCGGAGGAAGTGATGGTATTAATATGCAGATGTTAAAACTGTTTAAAAGTAATAGATATGTATTTGCTGCATATCATAAATTTATGCCTGGAACAAGGTTATTTCCCACGATCTTGGAAACAAGCAATAGTTATTCCATTGCCAAAGAAATGTAATCGAACCTCATATAACGAATTATGGCTTATAAGTCTTCTTCCATTAATATCAAAAATACTCGAACGTGCTGCCTATATTCAAGTCTATGAATACCTTACAAGAATAGTATAATTCCACTTCACCAATCTGGCTTTCAGAAGAGGTTTAGCACTACAACAGCTTTGGCTTATCTATCTGATGACATTTTGAACAGCATTGACAAGAAAAAGACAGGTTTATTAGTTCTCTTAGACTTCAGTAAAGAATTCGATACGATAAATAACTTTTCTCTGTTAATAAATGTTCTTACTATGGTTTTGAAGCAACATCACTAGGCTTCATAAAATCGTACTTACATAATAGTTACCAACAAGTCATTGTTAATAGTCAAATGTCAACTTCAATTCAAATATAATCCGGTGTTCCTCAGGGTTCGGTCTTGGTACCACTTTTGTTTTTACTGTATACATCAGACTTATATACTCGCATCAATAACTGTGCTGTTCAATTTTTTGCTGACGACACACAATTATTTTCAGACTTTCATGTAAATGATTGTGAAAATGAGTTAACTTAATAAATCAAGACCTAAGTCAAATTAATTCTTATTCGTTAAATCATAACTTACATATTAATGCCAGCAAGTCTAAATTGTTAATATTTTGCAATAATAATTATAAGGATTTTGTTCAATATAAAGCAATTTTAAGTATATCAGGTGAAATAATTCCACATGAATGTGAAGCAAAAAACTTGGGACTTTACTTTGATAAATCTATGAGATTTGATAAACATGTAAACTATATATTACAACAATGCTATGGTGCGCTTCGATTGCTTTATTCCAACAAACACATTCTTCGTGACAAATCCATTAAATCTAATTTATGTCAAAGCTTAGTTTTATCTAAAATACGTATTACTGTATACTATCGTTGCTTAACTTTAATAAATCGAAGTTGGCTCCAAATCATACAAAATACATGTTGTAGGTTCGTAATTGATCTAATAAAATTCAACCATATTTCTCTGGCATTTTCACAAAATAAATGGTTGAATGTTGGAAACCTATTTAAGTATCTCTTTCTTTCACAGCTATTTAAGATAATCAAAACTTCACAACCACCATATCTAAGAACAAATTAATTTATCGAACATCAATGCATAATGTAAATATAAGAAATAACCTAACGTTAGCTATGCCTCGCCACTCAATAGCTACTTTCACACGTAGCTTTTCATATAATGCGATTGCTCTGTACAACAACCTTAATTTTGCTATTAAGGAATCTATTTCTCTTCTTTAATTTAAACAAAATTAAAAAGACAGCCGCTGATTTCTCAATCATAAAATAATGTTATTATTGTATATATTTTTGTTTTGTAATTTTATTTCTACTTTTTTTGTTTTTATTTTGTAAACTTTTATGATATTAAGTATCGTTTTTGTTAATTCAATATATTTTATTTTCTATTTTTATTAAAATAAATCCTGTATTGCAGTTAGATGTAAGAATAGCCTCGGCTAAATCTCGCCGAAATGAAATGTACACTTTAATTTTGTACAAATTAAGGCATTTTATTTATTATTATTATTATTATTATTATTATTATTATTATTATCATCAGGATTCCGTAGTAAACACAATCGTGAAATTGCTTTACAGTTGGTGTTACATGATATGAAATAATTGTGTTACATTGGTAGTGTTTTTTAGATTTACAGAGGGCATTTAAGACTTTATCAGTAAACTGTGGGGTTATGCACTGGACTGGTTAGGACATTATTTATAAAATAGGAAATAGAAGGATAAGGTAAGTATTCGTATTTCAGTTAAATTAGTAACTAATAGACATACCGGTGCAACAAAAGCAGCTGCGTCTCCACCCAGCTCCTTGTAATGGTCCCTAACGTCGAATCCGAGCGAGAAAAAGATGTTATTCCAAATGAACATCTGCATTTTGGCCTCTTCGCCTGGATTGATGGCCATCACGTTTCCGTCTATGACGGCCATGGCGCCTCTGGTGGCGGCCGCTACGAAATCACTATGGACTTTGAATATGGCACGTTCGCGCAGCAGTCTTTCAGGCAGAGTTTTCCTGGGAAGTTCGCGGGTGGTTTGCAGCTCTTCGTTCCAGTCTCTGGTTTGGCCGGGGATATGCTCCTCGTAGCCCAGTTTTGAGGAAAACGTATCCTCGGCTCTAATAGCGTCCAACGTGTGCTCCATGGTGGGAGCGGTCCAGGCGTACAACTGATACGGCGTTGCTACTCGTTCGAAAGGATGACGCTGGCTTCTCTTTTTCTGGAGCATTGCGAAATTCCTCTTGAATTGCGGCGAAATTTGATTTAAAAGTTCTATCAACGAGTGACATAAGTGGCTGGGCGTTGCTGCTTTTGGATTGAATTCTTCCGAACCGGATCTAAAAAGTGAAACAATAAAATTGATTTCATTCATTTTTTTTAGTTGATAAACCTACTGGTTGATGTAAAATCCTCGCGAACAGGCGGATATGTGATAGTGTTTGTCCTCCAATGTAACAACGTACAGATACATGAGGTCTCCGTGGATTTTTCGATGTCCTGGTGGGGGATTCCAAGCAGACGTGGTCAAAACTTTGACGCATTGTGGAGATTTCTGCTCTTTGATTTGGGGCTGCAAAGCGGTTAGCGGTCTATCTTTGCTTTCCGGCATTATGTAATCCGGAGGGGTACAATCTACGCTTTCCGGACGCATTTTTTTCTTTTCTACAAATTTTGACGAGTAAAAAAAATCTGTTCATGTAATTTTATTTATTGATAAATGTAAAATATTGAATTATTTTAGTTTATTTAAAATGCCTGATTAAATGTGTCACCTATGTTGGTACAGAATAATTGCTATAAGTCTCAGAGTTTGGATTAATAGGATGATAAAATATATTTTGTTTTATCATAAAACTTAATGAAAACTTCCAAATTTTAATTAATAATTAAAATAAGAACAATATTAAAAACAAATTAAAAAAAAGTTTTTTTATTTTAATTACCTCATTATTAATCTAATAATTGTGTGTTACCTTTAAATACACCAATTAAAAGTAATTGCGGTATTTAAACAAACAATAAAACTTAAAATTTAAAAATTACCTAAAATATCACCTTGAGTAACGGTATTCAAAAAACTTAATGAATTACATTCGACCCCATTGTAAGCGTCGGCAGGATCTAACGATTTGAGCAGATCTCTGACGTGTCTAACATGTATTCTGGCTTCACGCATTGTGTAGGGTTCCTCAACAACTTTTATAATAGATCCTTCTTTCAAGCCTTCAATGTTTTTGAGTTCCGCAAAATTATCCAATGTGTTTCCATCGATTTGTAGGGAGAAACATGTGCGATGACACGTATCCTCGCGATCCATTAGTAGTTGGTGAATTTCTTGAACCAATTCCATACTGGAGACCTGATTTTATTTATTAAAAAAAAAAAAAAGGATTGAAGAACGTTTTTTCCAAATCAATATGATATATTTTACAATTTATCTCTTTTATTAAATACACAAATGAATAATAACAATATATAAAGATACTGCTGAATTACCTGTATATCAAAAGCTTCAGCCCCTGGGCTGACAATTTTAACTGAAAACCCAACATCCTGTATAAAAACTACCTCATCTTTATTTTTGTTTTCTTCAGATTCATCCTTTTCCTTTTCTTCTTTATCTTTAACAAGTTTGTTTAGTTCTTCTTTGGCTACTTTGTTATCTTTAATAAATTTAAAAAAAAGTACTGTACAAATTTAAAAAAAAAAAATTCGTAAAATAAATATCTCAACATTATTGTAATCTGCAATGCTAAATTTTGATGAATGAATTATGTGTGTTAAATACCTTCCATCTATTATATTTAATTTTTAAATAATGTAATAATATTGGTATTATTATTTGAAAATATAAATAATTTCACAAAAATTCTAAAAAGAATTTTTTAATGTTTTAACTTAATATTCAAAAGAAAACACAGGTATTGCAATTAAACAAACAATTAGGTTATTACTCTAGTCAATGGCTTACAATGAACTAGAGAATTATACAAGGAAGTATGTTGATGTTCTAAAAAGTCACATCAATTTTGAGTTTAAATAGAGAGACTAGACTGGAGAAAAATTTTTACTTTTTTGTTCCAAATTTATATATCTTACATTTATCTTAAATTGATCAATATTCTATTTATAATTATTTTAAATATATAAATGTTACCGCTTTAATAATTATTATTCTCTCCCAAACCAGCACACTTCTCTTATAACCACTGAATTATAGAACATTCAATTCTTATAAAGGTTTTATAGTTGTTTCAGAAATTCAATATTGACTCATAAATATAGCAAATGATGCAATTTAGCTGTGTAAAACAAAATAGCACTATAATATTGTTATATAAATTTTTCTTATAAGATATACTCAGTACTTCTTAAGAACAGCTATAAGTCGTATCTATAACACCAATTTCTGTTTTAAGGCTTTTTGATTTATAACGATTTTATATTTGTCTTTAGTAACATTTTAAAGGTAAGTATAAATATAGAAACGTGAAAATTTATAAAGCATGATGTTTGATATAACAATAAGATACATTGGTTAAATATTCAACACTTATAAGGGAAGTCGCCTCATTTTCTTATTAAGGTAATTTGTGCAACATGTATAAAGCGCAAAATTGTTTCGACAAATATAAAATACTCTCATTGCAGCTACAAAGAACTATATTTAAGAGAGCAAACATAGCAATTACAAAGTATCCTTTAAATGTCTTTATTACTGCTGTATTGGTAACACTTAAAAAAACCAACTTGACATGTTATTGGGTTGTTGAGTTAACAAAATGGACATCTCACGCTGAAAACTGAATCTTGTCCCTTTCGAACGTTTCCACAATCTTAAACATTTTAACGTACCACAACTAAGAACAAGAATAAAAATGCTGGGTTAAATCTAACTTTTAAGCTAGAAAAAGTAAATATATTGGTAAATCGACACATTATAGTTCTCTGGAGAACAAAATGACTTTATTGTGGTGTTATTGAGAACAACTATAAAACCATTCGGCATTTACAAGAACTATTAGCACTAGTACAGAGCAAAATGACTTTATTGTTGTGTTATTGTGAACAATTATAAGAGCATTTGGCATTTACAAGAACTAACAGCACTGGTTTAGAGCAATTTCTGCTGTCTAATAGTTGCAAGAGAGCAAAATAGATTTATAGTGATGTTATTGCAGACAACTATAAATCCTTTTACCATTTTTGACGACTATTAGACAAAATTGCTCATCTCAAGTAATAAGATTTTTATTATGTAGGCAATTCATTATGTCAGCATCCTCTAGTTAAACATTTATATGAGATGTTGGTAAAAAGTACCATAATTGTGTAAGGTATTCTCGCCTCAGAGAAAACGCCTTCTTACAAGTGGCGCTTGTTTACGGAACGTCTCTCGGGCGCCAGATTTGGTATGTGGTTTACTCCACAAACTTTCGAAACGGCGTCGAAAGTACTCGGGCAGCACAGATGGAGATGAAAAATTCCAGGGGTCAAAGATCACTTAGACTCAGGTAATTAGTAGCCACAAGTAATGGGCTTTAATCATTACTTGTGGTTGTAAAGAATTTCTTACTGCTGAAAAGTATGGGGGAAGTAAATTGGGGAATAGTAACCTCAATAATAGTCAAGGTAATGTTGACACATATATTGGTTTAACTATTTAAAATTAAAATAAAATAACATATTTCAACGCCCACCCTCTTGGATATGAAACCCTGAACAAAAAAAATTAAAACTAAAAACAAAACGGGAACGAACGGCTGATATAGTTGGCAGGTATTCTCAATCAGACTGCTTAAACTGGGTACGGTGAAGGGGTCGCGTATATAAAATTGTATTCGTAAATCTCAGACTAAGGTCAAACATTTAAATCTCGGATAGTAGGAATTTAAAAAATTCCAAATTTACAGTAACTTTCTTAAATCGCAAAGAAAAATCTAAATGTAAATCCAGCACAGTATGAATTTTAAAAATTTAAACTGCGGCACTTCTGAAACTCGTGAGGACCACTTGAAATCTTTCTAAATGTTTGTTTTTTTTTAAACCCCTGAAGCCAACGAGCAAGCTACGCTGAATCAAACCCACACTACCTCTTATTATTATTTATTATTATAACCCCAGGTCGGACATGGACAGCCAGGAAGGAAAACTAACACAGGGAACTTTAAGCCCTCACTGAGTTATTTGGAAATAGACAGGAAGGAAAACTAACACAGGGAACTTTAAGGCCTCACTGAGTTAATTGCGGATAGGTAGGAAGGAAAATAACACAGGGAACTTTAAGCCCTCACTGAGTTATTTGGAAATAGCCAGGAAGGAAAAATAAAGGAACGGAGATTTTTATATTCAAAACGGGAAATGATACCGTCCCC
Organism: Psylliodes chrysocephalus; assembly: GCA_927349885.1. NCBI lineage: Eukaryota > Metazoa > Arthropoda > Insecta > Coleoptera > Chrysomelidae > Psylliodes > Psylliodes chrysocephalus. Next base: position 2,569,817 of record OV651813.1, read on the forward strand.
TTCGGTAGAACAAAATCCCGGCAGTCAAACTAAACAAATAAAAAAAATGAACAATATTCAGTTCCCGTATTTCCCACGGTTAGGAATTTAACAAATCTATTTTTTTAAAGTCTATCTAAATTAAAAAAAAAAAAAAACGAAAGGAAATAAACACTCTAATTCCTATCTTTTCCCATTTAACTTATTTAATAATTCTATTTACAAAGTCGATTTATATCTGAAGCAGTCCTCACCATTCGAAGAAAATAATAAAAAAAAATATAAACACGGCCAATATCCAAACAAGAAAATATTCTTCGACTGTTAATTTAATTATTAAATTTCGGAATTTTCAAACAAAATTATTTACGTGTTAAAATGTGTAAATCTTAAAAGGTGTTTAAATCTACCTGATTTGATTTGGTTTTATTTTCTAACTAAACTCGATGCTACGGCAAAAAATCAAAACGGGTTTTTTTTGTATTTACTGCGAAAAAAAAAAAACGGTTTTGGCTCGCAGCGCTGCTATTACAGTTATCGACTGACTCTTTCGATCGCTCGGAATGGAATTAAAAATTTCTCTCTCGTTTGTCAAAAAAATGTACCAGATTCCATAAAAATGTACCAGATTCTATAAAATGTACTAGATTCTATAAAATGTACTAGATTCTATAAAATGTATCAGATTTTTCGAATTGTGAAATGGCATTAACTTGCGAAAAAAGATGTTTCTGGAGAACACGGATACAACAAACAAGGAAAACCCTAACAATATATTTTACACGTCAAATGGAAACATACGCTGAAAAAAGAGAAAGTACTAGAATTTGCTTCAAGTGTACTAGACTGGCAACACTGCTCGTTGTTCTCGATCTTGAGTCGAAAAATATTTACCAATGCCCTGCGCATGATCAACTTAAGAGGGAGAAGGTATACGAGAAGGGATACGGTGCTGGGTGCTGACGTTCGTTCTCGTTTAAAATATTAAAAAGGATAAATTCCCAAATCTACAATTTTCTATAATATAAATTAAAAACCCTGATTTAAAATGACTTGAAAACCATTGCTATATTGTGAAAGTATTATGGATTTTCGGATTATTATATATTTCAAAATAATAGATACAAAAAGTTGATTTATAAATTAAAATAGTAACGAATAATTAATTTTATTAAATTGATATGCCGGATTCTAATGAAAGTTAGATTTAAAATCATTATTAAGAATACTAATTCGGCAATTGAATAAAAAAAAATGGTAATGAAAAATGACTTCATTACAATTGCAAATGAAAAAATTTACTAGAAATGAGTCCACAGAAAATAAGCCTGAGAACAAAAGGCAAAGACATAGTAGTGCAGCAAAATAAAAAAAAAGTTTCACAAATAAAAAAATCAAAGTGAAATATTTAGATATCTATTATTATATAAATTAATTTGTGTTCATTTATATTAATTTAATAATGTTATTAATATTAATAGATATCAAAATATTTGTCGAACAGCAAATTTTGACTGTAATAGAAACTATTAGTTCTTTAAAGTCTGGTAACTATATTAAATTATGTTAAATAGTACAGGATTAGGTATACCACATTTGAAAGTACCCTCATAGACAATTGGCAATAAATTCTTGTAAATGATGAAAAAGTTGGGCAAATTGCTTTGTTGTTGCTGTTTTTAAAGCATAAATATTTTATAAATGCTTTTTGTGCAACTAAAACCTTCGCCATATTTGAAATGTAAAATACATGAAGGTCAAAAATTAAAAAGAAAATTTTTGGTGAAATAATGTGATAATGGTCTGTAAACACCAGATACTAAATTATTGCTTATTAGTAGGAATAATTTAATCTAATGTTTCTTTTATCAATACATTCTTACTTTCTTACATACAAATTTGTTTTTATTTTTATCGTTCAATTGAATGTTTAATGTGGGGTCGTAAAAAAAATCGCGATAAAATAATATAGACTTTCACATTAAAGTGAAACTCGTAACATTTGCATCTCTGTTAAAGATAAGGTAATATATTTTCCTACTTTTTTGTCATGTCTCATGACTAAAGTATATTGCAAGACGCCATATCAACTGAAACCTTTATAAATGTAGACACTGCAGTAATATAAAGAGTTCACAACAATTTTGTTTTTGGAGAATATATAAATAAAACTTTTTTCTTTGTAAAACCTGTTTCACGCTATACTAATAAAGATTAAAAATTTATTAAAGGAGGATAAAATTACTTATAAGTCTTATTGCTTTTTAAAGGTTCCAAATTGGTTGCAAATACAGTAACTATAAATGTGTTTTTAAAATACTATTTGAGATTGCTTTATTAAACCTTTGTAAGTATCTACAAATAAGCTTTATTATATTTTGCGGCACATTAATAAAGCATTTATAAGGAAACTAAAAAACTTTTGATTTATAATTTGGTGCCCAATTTAAGCTTATAAGAGTTATATACAGCCTGTAAGAATATCTAAAAGTAAAATTATAAATTTTATTCTCTTATAAACATTTGCTTTAAGAATATTCTTACAGTTTTTATTAACCAATCATGTGCTACTTGGGTCCTCCCCTTTCTAAATCTAGTTATGAAATATTCTGAGCACATGTGAAGCCTCGGCGTTTCTATCCCCTAAGGACTAGAATGAATTTATAACTAGTTACCAAAACTGCTATTAAAGGATAATTTTTTTTATTATTGCTGCCTTCATCCCTTAATAATATATTGACAACAGTAGTTAAAGACCTATCAGTTGAACCAAGAGGGGCTTTAATCTTCCGGATTGTTACAATAATATCCTATATTTTTTTTATTAAATAAAAACAAATATGTAATAAAATAAATAATTAATTGGTAAATGTCTGGTTTGAGCACTTTTCGAATATTCAAAAACTAAGCATAGGTACTTGTAGGTATGGCTATTGTAAACAAAAAACAAAAAAGTTTCATACCTTGTGCAAATGAGTAATGACACAATTTTTTTTAATTAAAAATATTCCATTTTTTCCATTAGCCTTATCAATTTTATGGGAAAGAGAGTGATTAGGGGTGCTAGGTGGGTAAAACCCCATACAGCACACATTATTTCAGAAATATTTCAAATATATAACATTTCAAGCACAAGTTTCTGAAATATTTTAGTTAAATATTTCACTGAAAATGTTTCTGAAACATGGTATACATGTTACACAAAAGGTTACTAAACTGGTTATGTTGTAAAAGGCCAACACTTAATGAAGAATTTCTGATTTGTAAGATCAATATGGGATATGTAATTATTTTATTTCATCCTATGTCCAGCCAGAGACAACCCTATATTCTAAATAATTATAGATTTGAGTTGTCATTTCCTTTTTTTTGTTATTTATGCATTGTGCTGTTGTTATATGGGAAGTAGAATAGACATAATATGTATTTAGAAATTGAGGCGGGTATTACAATGCTTGGCATTTATTAAAAAAAACTATTTGTTTCAGATTAGTGCATTTTTTTGTTTGTTTAAGAATCAATATTAGAGTTTTGTGTATTTTAAATAAACATGTATATTTATAAATGTCTTTTTTTAGTCTAATAATATTAGAAAAAAAAAAGCTAGAATACCTACATTTCTGAAATATTACTATTTCATATTTCTAAAAGATTTCAAATTTTTATTTCAGAAATATTACTGTGAAATATTTATATTTACAGGACATTTTTACGTTTCAGGCACATTTCAGAAATGTTTCGTAATATTTATACAACATTATAAATGTTTCAATGTAATATTTTTGAAATATTTCTGAAATGTGTTTGTGCTCTATGGCACGTCAATAGCTCGGTCAATATAGTTATATTATAGAATATAGAAAATTGATACTTTTGATACTAAATAATTATATAGTAAACTTTTGTGCGACTTGGCAACAGTGTTTAAAAAAATTAATTGTTTCGTTATTATTAATTTACACAACTAATATTTTTTGTTTACCATAGTGATATCTGCTAGTACGTATGCTTGGTTTTTTCATGAGCGAAAAGAGCTCAAACTAGACAATGACCCATTAATTTATTTTTATAATTATATAATGCAAACGAGCTGATAAAATTTAAAAAAAAATGCAGATTGGAAAAATGCATTAAAATATATCATTCTGTCAATGTCAATTTTTTAAATATGCGAATTTTATTACCAAAGCCGGAGTTACGTAACAAAAATAATAAAATCTTAACAAAAAGAAGGAATGGTAATACATCATGAAACTAACCTTGTGCTTTTTCATCTTCAACATTTTTTTCCGCTGTATCGGATTTTGAGTCCAAACTCTGTGCATCGAATTTCGCTTCTGTTACAGACGCTCCTAGGGCCATTATTTTGTAATCGTTTTCAAAAATTAACGAAGCGCCTTGGAACACACTATAATATTTAATTATTTTTTTGATATAACAAAAAAAAATATACTTCTTATGTTAAAAGAACTAATGTGATTTAGACATTTTCTTTGAGCACGTGCTTTGAAATTAACCCCCACTAAACTCCAAAAAATTTTGGAGTGACCTTTGGACTAATCACCGCCAGATGTCAATACCAGCGCCATCTACCAATCATAAAAATAATGTAACTTAAGGTCAATTCGATGAAAAACAGTTTAACCAACTTGAATTTTTTTAAACAAAATCTTTTAATTTGAAAACCAATCAACGATGGTTTGAAATATAGCGTAATACATTTTTATGAGCTGTTTTAGTTTAGGCTTTTACCATATTAAAAAAATACTGAAAGACATAAAAAATCATACTGTATGTAATGTAATTTATCTATTATTATCAAACTTGTTAGTAATTATTGAGATTTAACGATTAATGTGAAATTGGCTTAACTCGATTATGACATTTTGATTTATGTTGGTACGAATGATTTTTGACAACCTGATGGCCGCTTGTCACGTCACTGTTTTTTCTTTCAGAAATTCAGAATCTACACGTCAACGTCATCTTAGTTTCGTTTATTGTTGGGTGTAATGTTTAATAAAATAATAATATTTTAGTAAATTTGTGCCATTTAAACGAAATTACAATGGTAAGAAAATGATCTATAATTTAGACAGGAACCCACATACATTTTATCAATATTGTTTGTGTTTTTGCAGGTACTAATTGCAGCAGCAGTCTGCACGAAAGCAGGCAAAAGTATGTAAAGTAATTAAATTTTTTTTGAACTAATTATATCGAATGTTTTAATTTTTAGCAATTGTATCTAGACAGTTTGTTGAAATGACCAAAGCACGTATTGAAGGTCTACTAGCTGCTTTCCCAAAGTTAATTCCAACTGGGACACAACACACTTTTGTTGAAACAGATTCAGTGCGTTACGTGTATCAACCTTTAGAAAGACTATACATGTTGCTCATCACAACTAGAGCTAGTAATATATTAGAAGATCTGGAGACCCTACGTCTATTTGCAAGAGTTGTAAGTTTTAATTCAGTTAATTTAATTTTTATTGTTAAAAACGAAATATGTTGTATTTCAGATTCCAGAATATTGTAGGTCTTTAGATGAAAATGAAATAGCTGAAAATGCCTTTTCTCTTATATTTGCTTTTGATGAAATTGTAGCTCTAGGTTATAGGGAAAGTGTCAATCTGTCTCAAATCCGCACTTTTGTCGAAATGGATTCACATGAAGAAAAAGTTTATCAAGCTGTTAGACAGGTAATAATTGCACTGTTTCTTATCATTGAAATGTACATAAATTTTAGATAGTGTCAAGCTTTTTTACCAAGTCACAAAACATAAATAATATGTAAACAAATTAGATATTTAAATAATTTATGTAAATAATATTATTCCATGTTGAAAAGAAAAATTAACTTTTGTAAAACTTTTTGCTAGAATGACTTCATTTTATAACTTACTTAAACCATTATATTGTTATGAATAATTTTTTTTAAATATTCTATTGACAAATCATTTTTTTAATCGTTTGGTACCATTAGAACATTTATTTTTATCCTTTATTGTTTAATAGTGTACATTTTCCAATATCTGTGGCTATGTGGCTATATCTTGGATTTTAGAATTACACTCATTAAAATATATTATAAATAAGAACTTTCTATCTTGGATCTACAGTTCCTTTTGAATATTAATAAAATTATTTCTTGTTGATAATCTCTTCTTGTTCTATAAATACTTTTGATCAACTTCTTGACAACCCTGTGTAAAAATTTGTAATTTATGTAATAATGAACTTAATCTACTTTTGTGTGCAATTTATTGGAATGTAAAGTTTAAATCCTTAAATGTAAATGAATCAGTAAGTCTTTTCAATCGCATTCTTAAAAAAATTATTGATTCACATGTAAATTCACAAGCTATTTTAAAAATTACCCTGTTGGCTTTCCATGTCGATCATAAAAGTAAAACTTAAGTTTCACTCTTGATGGAAAAAATATATTTAGGCTATTTAACATATAAAGTTTTACGAGGCAGATAAAAATTTCTAATAGATAAGGATTACAAAAATATTTGATAAATGTAGAAGACAATATTGTTCACAATTTGTAACACTTTCTCTGGCTATTTCTCTTTATTTTTGTGCCAAGCGGCGTTAAATGTTTTTCAATCCCAAATTAATGCCCCATTAAGTATTGTTAAATAC
>OV651813.1:2576948-2597918 GCA_927349885.1 Psylliodes chrysocephalus
GAGAATCACGAAAAAACCAAAGAATCGTCGGAGTGCTTAAAGCACTTGACGCAACAGGCTGTGGTACTCCAGAAGAAGATGAACGAAATATATACCGGCAAAAATGGCGCCTCACTTCCGCCCATCCAAATTCAACCGCCTTCCATGGGATCTGTATTAGACATGCTGAATGTCATTAATGGCATACTGTTTGTCCAAATTAGGTACGTTTTTTTTGACCAAATTTGAAATTAAGTGTTCTATAGCGTTTTAATTTTGTTGTAGTCAAGAAGATATTGAAAATTTTAAGGCTGAAATTGAGAAAAGACAAAACGAGGAGATCGAAGAGCAGGAATTGCAGGCGATCCAACAGGAAATAGCTAATTAATGATTTTTGTTAGTTTTGCGAATACGTAGTCAGAATAGAAATATTTTTTAGTTCAAATTTGGCGACATGCACACTTACACCTAGTCATACTAACCGTTAACCATTCTATTTTATAAATAATAAAAAAAAAACATTTTATTTTGTTAGTAAATTTTTACTGAATAGAATAAGCCAGGCAAATGGCACCATAACTGCAGTTTGAGTTACTCAAGCAACATTTTTAAAATAAATAGTTACAATAATTAAAATAAAACCCTATTTGTTACCTAGATTTGTAGTAGTAGTCATATTAGTTTTAAAAGTAAAAATATTTCATATTTGGAAATTACATTAATGTAATTTCTGTGCAGATTGCTGTCAAAGGTCTAGGAACGCTTAAGAAGTCCCTTAAAGTCTGATTTATTGTGAATATATCATTATTAGTAGGTGTTAATAATAAACTCATAAATAAATGTTCTTTTTTTTTAAATATTACGGTTGTGTCAGTTGTCATTAATGTCAAATCAGACTGTTTAGTCTTCCGTCCGACTCCTACAAAACCTTTCAAAGGTGGAAAAAATATACCGCAATAGGATTTTTATATACTTCTGAAGTGTCTTAGATTTTCTATCTAGCGTATTCTTTGACGTAATGCAATCTTTCAACTAAAATTCGTACCAATCGGTGTTTATTATATTAATAAATAACCGAAATGAAGCCATTTTAGACGCTGTATAGTTTTGAGTACTAACTTTGGGTTTTAAAACAGTTCATCAAATTGTCTAATGGAATAAAATTGTAAATTTTATTCGAGACGCACTGCCAAAGTTCTGCAAGGTGCCTATGAATGTAGCATGTCATTTTTTAATATTATCGTTACCAATAACAATAAAGGGTATCCCCGGATGGACTGGAAAAGAGAAAAAACTTTTTTAGTTTCAACTTTTGGAGAAAATGTTATTCTTCATAAAAGTTTTTGCTTGTTTCAAAAATAATAATTTAAACAGAAATTGAATATTTCTTTGCTTTAATAAAATATTTTTTACATTTTTGTCATTATTCGACTTTTGTTTGGATTATTAGTTTTGAAACAACTGAAAACTGAAAAAGACAAAAAAAAATCCTTTTTCAGTCAATCGGAGGACACCCTGCATAAGTGACCATGATACACCTTCTCTATTTCCATCACGTACTGTTTTACAATTGTTTTTTTGTTTTCACATGGATTACATTCAAAATGAAATAGTATTTATGTAGGTTGTGCAATTTTCTGAGTTACTATTTACTGTTAAATAGGTTTATAAACCCAGCTACCAAATTTGTGCATGTTGCTATTTAATGAATATTTTATATAATTTTTTAAGTCATATTGTTTTTGTATAACTGTTGAATTTTGTGTAATCATTTGTTAAATAAATGATACTGGTTACATTTCTATTTATTGGGTTTTTATATTTTTTAAACTACATCATTTTCTATTTTAATTTAGAAATTACTCCCCCAGTATGGTTGTGTTTCCAAAAAAGATGATATTGTTTTTGTTTGCCAAACCAAATATCTACTCTCACTGTCCACAACGCGGTTTCCGCATTTGGCTGAGTCTAATCCATGTGCCCGCAATGGGGATAATACGTTCGGAATATATTGAGTTTTATATCAAGCTGAACAAACGGGCACGAGTTTGTATTGAGCACTCAGATAAGACTTGTAAGTGTAAATTGTCTTCTTTCTTCAAGATGTCACATGGATGGCTTTAAAAAAAATCGAGAGAGCTGGGATGGGATTAGAATTTGTGTTTGCGCCGACGAGAATCAGAATCTCATTGACTTCAAATCTACGAGTTCGGATTTCAAAACTAACGGTTTTGATAGCTCAATTGCTAAGAGCACTATGGAGGTGTATTTGTCATAATTTCGTAGTAAGAATTTATTTATTTTATTTATTCAGTACACCACTCAACAGTTAAAAACCAATTACAGAATGGGATGAACATAAATTAAAAACAAATACAATATACTAATGATATACATCACAAACGAGTTAAGAACATTAGATATGACTGAACATGAAACAAATGTACAATAAAGCCTATTTTTAAGGAAAACTAAAGGTAAAATATTCAGTTATATTTAAGTTCTTAAAGGAGCATAAAACAAATTTAAAAAAATTAAAATAAAATAAATACACACAAAAGATATATTATCAACGTACCAAGCAGGATAAATACCTACTCAGTTTCTATAGTAATAGCTCTAAAAATATCTATTTTCTTACAACTAAAAATATCCAAACTGTCTTGAAGGCGATGATAATTATTGATCAATTGAAAAATTGGAGAACCGTTCAAAATATTTGTATTTGCTGCTGGCAAGTAAAAGCTTAAGTATATTCTAAGGCGAGGGCGGGGTACTTTAATGTTGATATAATCCTGAAGCTCAATGCAGTTTAGCCCTCTTCATGTAAAATATCCCATAGGAATGAAACTAGCTGCATTTTACGGCGTATGTGCAGTTCCATTAAACCAAAGCGCGACAACAGTTGATCATGAGGAAATCCTCTAGTAGAATAAATATTGTCTAGAAGATATGATGCGGACTTCATAAATTTTCTTTGCACATTTTCAATAACGCTACTATAAATGTTAAGTGATGGATTCCATACAACTGACGCATACTCAAGTCTAGATCTAACAAAACTAATAAATAATAACTTCATTAATTGTATGTATATTTTTAAATTGTTTGGAATTTCGAATTACAAAACCAAGACTCCGTGAAGCACACATAACTGTCTGCTCAATATGCCTTGCGAAAGTTAATTCCCTGTCAAAATGGACTCCCAGATCCTTTATAATCTCCGGCCTACTTAACACAGTGCCATTGATCTGATAATCAGAGATAAAATATGATTTTTTCCTAGTATATGTCATAACACTACATTTACCAGGATTCAAATGCAAATAATTTTTAGTACACCATAGCAATAATTCAGCTAATCAACTTTGTAAAGCTGTGCATTCAACAAAGTTCCGTATTTCAGCAAACATTTTTAAATCATCAGCATACATTAAGTATTTTACTTCTGTGCTTTTGCCAATAATGTCATCAATAAAAACTATGAAAAGAAGGGGCCCAAGGACCGAACCCTGCGGTACACCTGAAATTTGCTTAAAATGGTTTGATCTAAATCCTTGGTGTTGCACGTACTGACGTCTATTTTCTAAATAAGAATCGATAAAGTTAAAGAAGATCAGATAGTCGCTTAGATTTTAATTTTTGTAATAGGATTTGATGATCAATTCTATCGAATGCCTTAGAAAAGTCGGTATAGATAACATCGACCTGACTTCTTCTATCTAAAGCCTGCCAAAAATTGTGTTTTCCACACAAAATTCGACACAGTGGACCTACCCTTAACCCGAAAGATGTCTAGATAAGTATGTATGAATGATTTCAAATACTTTGGAGAAATTACAAAGTATGCTAACAGGTCTATAGTTGTCAAGATCATCTTTGGTTCCCTTTTTATAAACTGGTGTAACGCAAGATAATTTCCATAGATCAGGAAACATGGCTGTTTTCAATATTAAATTAAAAATAGTACACAGTGGGGTTGAAAGAATGTGTGCGCAATCTTTAATGAAGAAGGAAGGTATATATAATCGGGTCCCATTGTCATTTTTGGCTTTAATATTTTTATAGCGTCTACCACTTCTTTATCAGATACATATATAATTTATAGATAAAATAGGTAAATTAACAGAAGTTGATTGAACAGATGCGATAGTACGTGTTGGTAATGTAAAAATGTTTGAAAAATGCTCTGCAAATGCCTGCACAATATCTAATGGATTATCCAATACATCATTATTAATTTGTACTGAAGATGGAAAGCTTGAGGAGTTCTTAAAAGAGTTTACGTATGTCCAAAATTTCTGAGGGTTTTCCTGAATATTATTTTCCATTCTTTCAGCATATTGAGAATGTGCAAGCTTAACTTGTATATTAACATTAGTACGTGCGGATTTGAATGTTTTTAAAGCCTCAAGATAACTTGTAGACTTAGAGGGAGTGCAGAATTAGGGAAACCATATAACGCCATTGGTGGCAGGATAGTTGTTAGAAGTGCATGTTAGTGAAATATTAGTTGTATTTAGCAAGTTTCATATATTTTTGAGATGGTGCCTGAATTAGAAAGAATATCTGAGATAGTTCGTTTACCATAATACTGCAAATAGATACCAAACAGTGAAGATGTAAATATTGTTGGGACACTGAAACAACATTATTGGTGTAAATGTCCTAACCAGCCTGGGTTTTGTTTAACACATTGCTTTAGGAATTTTAATAGTTAATTTTAGTTTTATATAAAATTTTGATACCAAAGAATTTTTTTTCTATTATTTTGATAAATCAATTTTCAAAAAAGGTCCGATTTATATCCGAGTTATATCCTAAAAGCATGTGAAGAATATTTAATATATTCTTTGCTGGTAATCTACAAAAAGTATTTTTCTAATTTTGATATATAATAATAAAAATGTTTATTTACAAAAAATTAAAAATACAAATTTATTTTTAAATGGGATATGTAAATAAATGGTGATCCCGTAAAAACCAATGGTTGTGCACGGGTTGAACTTGTTTATTTGCAACTAATGAATGTTAATAAGAAATATAATACCTCAATTAAAAATACCATACTTTGATCAAAGGACAATACTTAATTAGATATATAGAATTAGTATTAGGTAGTCTTCTAGAGATTGCGGATACATAGTTCATTCTAGAGATTGCAGATAAATAGTAGCAATATAGGGACGACATGAAAATAATAAAAAAATACGTGTAGCACTCGGGGACTGCCGCGGTAAAGCTATTGTATAGCATTTTTTATCAACTTAATGCAATTATAATTATTTATTTTATTTATGCAGTATTTTTTTTCTTTGATATTAATTCAAGTTACACTTTTTGAGCGTGGTGACCGATAAAAAAACAAATTGTTTTCTTTTATTGAATAAATGAGAAATTAATATTGTATAAAATAGTTTTATTATCTTACAATACATGTAGGTTATTTAGGAATTTTTATCATTAAAACTATAGGTTTATGGTAACTGAAATAAGAAACATAAGTTTGAGACTTGATATCCTCTAAATATCTGGAAAATACCGCGTCAATGGTGGTCCCATATTTTGTTGTGGATTCTTGTGGATCATTATTCATTTTCAAGTTCAATTTTTCCGAAATTGTGTCTAAAAGAGATAGAATCAGTTATGAGCAGTTAGCAGCTAGTCTACTCGATTTTTCGTTTTTTCGATTTTCTTTTACGTAATTAAAAAATAAGAAACTTAACAAGATACAACTTTTTATCATATCCGCTTCGATATTCTGTTTCAGTTCTTGCCATGTGTGAGAACTGTGCGGAATAACTGTGTCCTCAGCAAAACAATAATTTCTCCAGATATTTCTAGATTTAGCAAACTGCATGAAGTGAAAATAAAAGTGGGTCCAAAATAGTTCCTTGAGGCACACAATACTATACGTTATTTAGATCACTAAATTGATTGCTGATTTTTGACTCTTTGAATTCGATGTTCAAGATAACTTGTCTTTAGTTGGTGGGGTATGCCTCTAATTCCTATATTTTCCAAAGTGTCCAACAACTGTGTGACACTGTGTCGAACGCCTTGGCCAAATCTAGGAATATACCTATTGTGGGGTTACCTGTACCCAGACAGCACACCAAATCCTTTGGATATCTACTGAACATCCCAATATCCACTGAATGTCCAGTCCATGTTGGATATCTATTTTATATCCATGATATGTAATTTATAGACATGCAAATAAATATCCATAAATAATAGAGCTGTAAAAGTAACGAGAAAATCAATACCCGTATGTATTCGTTACTTCGGATCTGACTACCCGTATAAAAATATTCGTTACTCGTTACTTTCGTTACTGTGATACGAATCTACAGAACACGCATCGTGTGGACCTCATACACGTCTATGCGGATGCGGAATTGGTGTCGGTAACTAATCGTACGTACGCATTGCTTCGGTTGTTAGGTTTTGGTACTGTCTAACAGAGGGTGCGGATGAAATTAGATATCGAATCGTTGGTTAAATAAATACATAGCGAATTTGGAATTTGTAATTAGTAACAAAGTCGTGTAGTTCACTGAGCATGAGCAATGAGAACTGATGTGAAGTTTTGCAAAATAAAATATCGTCAGACAGGTTGAACAGAAACATATATATTTTTCTAACACACTACCCAGACAGCACACCAAATCCTTTGGATATCTACTGAACATCCCAATATCCACTGAATGTCCAGTCCATGGTGGATATCTATTTTATATCCATGAAATGTAATTTATAGACATGCAAATGTCCATAAATAATTGTAATTATATAGCAAATTATTAAAAAATTACGCCATTGTACTCGCCATTGTGGCTAATAGTACCGTTGAGATATTTAAAATTAATTTTTTTTAAGGTGTATTCAATATCCCATGGACATCCACTATAAATATAAATATATCAAAGTCTAAGCGCGGACGCAAACCATCGTGGATATCTACTAGATGTAATTTTTGATTTTGCTTCCTAAGTATAGATGGCGATACCATTTTCGTATCTACTCATGCTTAACCCGCCGTAATTGAGTTTGATCGACATTGTTTCACAAACAGACTTCATTAGAGACTGAAGTTGAGAAGTTCCATTTATTGCTGAAGATTCCTAATAAGGATGATTTTCAAAATCAAAGGCAGATTGTTGGGAATATTTTTTACATCTATTTTCTTTCGACGTTATTCAATAACCATTGGTTATTTATGAACCTCTACTAAAAATAATTATAAAATATTTATCTGAATTTCTATATCCTGGGATATAGACGGATATTTGGTTGGATATCCACAAAATATATTCTATGGATATATCTGGGATTCCTTGTATTGTCTGGAGATACTCATTAGATATTTTGCTGAATATCCATAGGATGTCTTCTATATTCTGGATATAGACGGACATTTGGATATCTATATTAGTTCCACGGAATATTTCTGATATCCTGTGGATATATTGGATATCCACAAAATATATTCTGTGGATATCTCTGGGATTTGGTGTGTTGTCTGGGTAGTAGAAACAATAATAATACTCTATAAAATCATAACTTTAATAAACAAAAACATATTATATTCTTGCAACACGCAACAGAAAAACAACTATTATACTATTCTTTAAAACTGAAATAAATAAATACATAAATATAAACAAAAGTACGTTTCGAGTCCCAGTCGACGTGCGGTTCGATAGTCGATTCGCATCAAGGCCACACTCGCATTTCGCATCGCCCATCGGGCCATCTCGCATCTTGCACACCGAACCGGTGGCGGTATATATGTATTCTCAAGTATTATTATTGTGCGTTATGCGACGATGCGGATGCGAGTAACGAAATTTAAAATGCAGTAACGAATTCGTATTTCGTATCTGACCGACTACCCGTTACTGAGTAACGAATACATACGGTTTGCCACAGCTCTAATAAATAATAGTAATTATATAGCAATTATTAAAAAATTACGCCATTGTGGCTAATAGTACCGTTCAGATATTTAAAATTAATTTTTTTAAGGTGTATTCAATATCCCATGGGCATCCACTAAATATATCAAAGTCTAGGCGCAAACGCAAACCATCGTGGATATCCACTAGATGTTATTTGATTTTGCTTACTAAGTATAGATGGCGATACCACTTTCGCATCTACTCATGCTCGACCCGCCGTAATTGAGTTCGATCGAAATGTGTGTCCTAATCAGACTCCATTAGAGACTGGAGTCGAGAATGGGCAAAATCAAAGGCAGAGTGTTGAAAATATTTTTTATCTCTGCTATTTTCTTTCGACGTTATTCAATAATCATTGGTTACTTATGAACCTCTACTAAAGATAAAATATGTTGCTGAATATCCGAATATCTTCTATATCCTGGGATATAGACGGACATTTGGTTGGATATCCATATTGGATATATTGAATATCCACAAAATATATTCTGTGGATATCTCTGGGATTTCTTGTATTTTCTGGAAGATACCCATTAGATATTTTGCTGGATATCCATTAGGATATCTTCTATATTCTGGATATCCATATTAGATCCACGGAATATTTCTGATATCCTGTGGATATATTGGATATCCACAAAAGATATTCTGTGGATATCTCTGAGATTTGGTGTGTTGTCTGGGTATCTATTAATTTGTAAATTTTTGAAGTCAAATTAGTTATAGCGTATATTGTTGATATACCTTTTCTAAAGCTATATTGTTTATTAGAAATTAAAGATTTAATTCGGAAATGAAACTAGTTTTTAAATATAAAAAATGTTTAATTAAATCACTTTTCTTCTTGAATAACAAGAGATCTAATCAAAGAATAACAAGAAAACCTGATTGGTGCCAATGTATGTATAGGGCTCTCCAAAAACTGAAAAAAAAAAATCATAGTAAAATTAGAGATGAATATTTAAGACAAGGTTTCATAATTACCGTTTTGAATGTTTTATGTCCTGGATCTTTTTCGTACAAATGATTTTTAGCCTGTATCGACGCTACTGGTCCAGTTTTGACTCTGGGTAGGCTCTTTTCGTACATGGATATAGATCTGTCTTCTATAAATTCGCTTCCTGTTATTTCTGGAATCAGTTCATTTTCGCATAAGCAATGCAATTCCTTAAAAAAAAAACAAAATTCATGAGGCTTTTCAATATAAAAAACATCGATCACAATCATGCAGTGTTGCCTAATTGTCAGAATAGTCGAGGAATGTAAGAATACATTTTGTTGGGCAACGTTACTATACTCTGTTTTTAAACTAAGAGGAGCGATTTGAATTTAAGTTGGCAATTCTGTAGCCTTCTGATTGGTCAGATTACAGTCAGTTTCACACATTACTTTTTAGCATGAAAATCAGCTAATAATTGATATTGTTGACAGTTCTGACATTTTATAATTTGATATCTCATCCATTACTTAGTTTTTTACTTTATTTCGTAAATAATAGTTCTTCAGTAAGCAATTGTATTGAAAATCTACAATTATGGATCCTTCTACACTGAGTACTATTAAAGGTAGCAATTCCTGAAAAGCCTTACAAGAAAGGGAAGACACCTTATTATTTTACATGCTGATTCTGAAGGTTTTGTAGAAAATGCATTATTGTTTTTTGAAGGTAAAAAGATGGGAGATTACCATGAAGAGATGAATTCCGAAGTATTTTAGAAAAAAATAATTTTATTACTGATTTTTTAAAACTAAAAATTGATGAATTTCTAACCAAAATAATTAAAATGTAACTAAATATTTAAGCAAATTTTATTTATTAGAATAGAATAAAACTATTTACAAAATTGTTATAACATTTAAAACACCATCTACTACTTTAGGGATAATCTTAATTTGGCACAATGAGTTAACATTACTTTCACAAAAAATATTTTAAAAATACTTAAAATTAATACATAGGTATGTATGAATAGTTCATTTTAAAAAATATATGTTGACGTGTAGTGCTATGAAAATGTTGGTTCCAGTTTTCAAAACAAATTCTGACTCATAGGCCTGTAAACTTTTGAATACCTTTATTTGCCCTCTAGCGCATTAACCATGGGTTAACACTAAATAAGTCATAATATCCACATTACTCATAGAAGAGATACCAGTTACTGTGTGATCCACTTGTCATTTAATGATTAACTTTTACTTTTTATACCTATAACAAATTATCCTTAAAAATGTAAACAGATCTTTATATTTTATACTAACCTGGCTACATCTGGATATTCCATTAACAATTTTCTTAAATATTTAATATCCATTTTAAAAAGATCATAGTTATTCTCAAAAAGTCGATTTCAAAAGCAAGAAAAAAGTATTTCTGACATCAATCAACAACCATATTGACTTTAATTTGACAGTGACATTTCGTTTTAGACACACATTTCAGATCACAATAATGTGAAATTTGCGACCGTTGTCTGGGACCAATTAAAAAATTACTTCTATGACATTTATTCGTTTCTTAACCGCTCATTGGCCGTTCGCCGACTAAGGCCAATAAAGATAATTATTTCATAAATTTTTTTTTTTTTTTTTTTAACTAAGTTAGTGGCACTGGATATAAACCAACAGGCCAGTCAATTGTCAGGTGAACAAATAAAAATATATAACAAACTTTATTACTTTACAAATTATATTAAAGTTGCTCTACCTTAATAACTAAAAATAACCTGAACTTAATAAGGTTTAGATGTTTTGTTTATTTATGTTTTTTTTATTTTTGTTTTTTTTATTTTTGTTTTTTTTTTATTTTTGTTTTTTTTTTTTTATTTTTGTTTTTTTTTATTTTTGTTTTTTTTTTTTTTATTTCTGTTTTTTTTTTCATTTTTTTTTCTTCTCTTTATTTTTTTTTTCTTTTCTTAACAATTTTTTCGAGTCAGGTGTACAAATTTTTTTTATTGGTAGCATCGCTACTTACATGTTTTATTTCTATTTCCTAATTACAATTTTAATTTGAGTGTTTTGACAAAATTATAGAGTATGTTATATATACTGTCAAATGTCAGTAGATTTTTTAAATTTATAGGTAATTGAATTTTGTTGTTAATTAAGTTTTGGTATAATAAATTAATTTCTAAATCGTTTAGAATACAATCCAAAAATATATGTTGTAAATCAGCAATCTCATCACAAATACACAAATCATTATACACGACTATATTTCGAAACTCGCTCTTAGTAACAAATCTAGTTACTTTTCCCTGTGTAAATGCGTCTTTTCAATTCGCTCCTCCTAGTTTAAAAACAGAGTATAGGAACAATTAATTTTAAATGTATAAGGGCTGATTTCATAATGAATATTAAAAGCTCCATTAACTACTATATTATATTGTAGAAATTTTAATTAGTAGTACTATGATGACTTTTGTAATAAAAAGCCTACACTTACATTTTCAGAAGTGATAAAATACAACTGGGTCCTTTCATACCAATTTAACCGAAAATCGTTTATATTCCTACTAGGAACGAAATTACAAGCCTTTATAGATTTGAATTTCTTCAATATCGTATTATTCTCGTATAGCGGCTGACTTGAATTCGGCGAAAAAACAAAAACTACAAAAAAAACTTATTAATAATTAATCTAAAAATGAAAATGTTCAAAATACCTTTTCTATCTGGCGTAATAACAGCCATATTTGTCGACAAGGAATCGGCAATCAAAAACGACACTTGTATAGGTACGGTCCAAATCATAGACAGAGTTAAAATATTCCAAACGCTAACTCTGCCGCTATTCGCGGCCACCAGTAGATGGCACTGATTCCCATTACCGAATTGTACGTTTCTGATGGTTTCCTTGTGGATTGGATGGATTAATGAACATTTTAGGACGCAAGTATCGGGCGTCCAAACCGTTAGGATGTCCGAAAATCCTGTGGCGAAAAGAGAACCGTCTATAGAAAATGATAACGAATTACAGGGCAAGTTTCTGTAAAAACCGACGCCGTAACATTTCCATGATAACTGTATGCCTAAAAAATGTTTCATATTATTAGTAATACCATCAGATATTAACAGATTTGGGTGCCCTTCAATTAAAAAATAAATGAAATTATATTTACTTGATAGCACTTCAGTTTCAGTAATTTTCCAAATTTTAAACTTTTTATCATCTCCAATAGTTATGCAATGTAAATTGTCATCAGTTTGCGAAGGTGCAAATAACATACTATTAATACTATCTTCATGGGGATATTCAACTGAAGTATTTAAATGAAATCTATAAAAAATAGTTGTTATTACAAAAAATTAAAGCTTTGTTTGTGTAAAATGATTCTTACTGTTGTTTCGATTCGTCAAATTTCCAAAATTTCAACCTAATTTCATCGCAATACTCTTCATCTTTCCTTTCTTCAACAGTCGAAAACCACAATCCACTTTTACTTATTGCGACTTTCTTGATTTCTGTATTAACCATCTGAATCCCACGTTCGTTTGTTATTCTATTTTGTCCAGCAATGTCGACCTAAAATAATTATAAACCTTGACACTTTAGCAAATGGAAAAATAAATAGAAATATAGAAATAGAATTTATTCATCTTTGAGAATTATACACTATACAAAGACACTAGGTACATAATGTAAAATCCTATCAGACTAGTCAAAAAAGTGTTAAGTAAAATACATTAAAAAATAAAAATATATATATATATATAATAGACAATTCATGTTAAGATTAGTTTAAAAGTTCAAAAAATCTTCTATACTATAAAATACATTATTTACAAAAAAAATAATTAAGATTCTTTCTTAAATCATTAAGACTAATTTGATGATAACCTGTAGTATCTTCTAATATGTTACTGAACTTATTGTAACACTTAATCCAAGTATAATTTGGTGAATGCTGGCTTATTTATAGTCGTGAAAAAGGTTGATGGATGTTAAATTTTAATCTAGTATCATATGAGTGCAGGTCTTTATTTTTCTTAAATATATGCTCATTATCTTTTATGTATAAAATTAGTTGAAAAATAAAAAGGGGAGGTAGTGTTAAAATTTGTGTTTTCTTGAAAAGTTCTTTACATGATGTTGGTGTCACCCTATACATGGCTCTCAGAACCTTCTTTTGAGATACAAAAGCTCTTTCAAGGTATGGTGAAGAACCCCAAAATATTAACCCATATTGTAGAGTTGAATGAACCAAACCAAAATAGCACAGTTTTAAAGTATCAAAAGATAGTGTCTCCCTTAAATTTTTGATGATATAACAAGTACTTAATTTTGAAGTTACCATTTTTATATGAGCTTCCCAATTTAATTTGGGATCTAATATTATTCCTAAAAATTTTATGTCATCAACGCTTTGAATAGTTTTTCCGTCAACGTGCAAGTAGGGTTCGTAATCTGGTAATATGTTTTTGGGTAGAAATTGCATGAAGTTTGTTTTTGTTACATTTAATGCCAGACCGTTATCTTTACAATACTGGTTAAACTCACGAGATGCCTCGTTGCTACTTTGAGTGACCTGTTTGATTTGATTATCTGCCATTACAATATTGGTATCATCGGCATATTGAACTATTTGTTGAGAGCTTAAACAAAAATTACTTATATCACTTATAAAAACTATAAAAAAAAGTAGGTCCGAAATTGAACCTTAGGAAACTCCTATTGTACATGGCAGAGGATCAGATTTTAGACTATTTGTTACAATTACTTGAGTTCGATTAATTAAGTAAGACTATATCCATTCATAAGGTTTCCCTCGTATTCTTAACCCATTCATCTTCAATAATAAAAGATAATGATCCACCATATCAAATGCACGGCTAAGGTCATAGAAGAGTCCCAAAATATATTTTTTATCATTGAGTGCTTGATATATAAACTCTAGGCAAGCTGCAATTGCAGTAGATGTTGACTTATTTTTTCTAAATCCATTTTGAGTATCTGGCAACATATTAAAACGGTAATTAGTGAGTCTAATAAATTATGCTGACTCAAATATTTTAGTTATTTGACTAGATATCCAGATTAAACGATAATTTTCTATATTAGATGCAGATCCCTTATTTTTATAAACAGGAATTCCTTCATATTTGGGAATAATCCCGAAACAAAGGATTTATTAATCAAATGTGATATGGGTTCAGCAATACAATGAGCAACCGATAACAGAATTTTACCATTTATTTCGTCAATACCTTCAGTGGGTTTAGAAGTAGTTTTTTTGATTATAGTGATGATTTCACTAGGAGTTAGAAAAAGAAAAAAAAATTTATGATGTTTATCAATACTCATAGTATAGTTAGGTACAATATTATTTTTATTTACATTAATAT
This sequence comes from Psylliodes chrysocephalus, assembly GCA_927349885.1. Lineage (NCBI taxonomy): Eukaryota > Metazoa > Arthropoda > Insecta > Coleoptera > Chrysomelidae > Psylliodes > Psylliodes chrysocephalus. The sequence continues at coordinate 2,591,234 of OV651813.1, forward strand.
AATTTACTTTTTCTAAGGGTGTTAATTTGTAAGTTTAATAGGATTCAATAAGTTGTTTTTTGTTTTTCCCCTACTCCCGTTTATTATATTCCAGGATTCTTTCATTACGTTATTACTTTTTAAAATACGATCATTATTTTTTCATCTTAAATATTGTTTTGTTATTTTTTGATACTCTTTTTTTAAATTATTGTAACGTTCTGTATAATATGTATTTATTTATTTCTTTAACCTGTTCATTTCACATAATAGATTATGTAACTCTTTAATATGAGGTGGAAATTGATTTTTTAATTTTGGTGGTTTTATCGCTTTCTTTGTTTTCGTAAATACAATATTGTAGTGGTATAGGAATGATTCATAAAAGATAGAAAATGTATCATTAAAATTAGTAATGTCTATACTTCAGGCCATTTTCAACTGATAAAATATTTATAAAAGTTATTGTGTTAGGATCACTTAAATCTCGTTTATATCTGTATTTAAATTCGTTATTTTCAAAATTAGGTAGTTTAATCGAACATAATAAGTAGTTATGATCAGACAAAAAAAGTATCATATACAACCACCTTATCTACATCAAAATTGTTAAAAAAAAATATCTAAACAAGTTGAGGTTGTACTTGTTGTTCTCGTTGCAACATTTATATGATGTTTAATATTAAATTCCTTCAATAAGTCAATTAAAACAGTTTTTTTGATTGCCTTCAGTGATTGTCGTTTTGATAAATATTATGAATTAATAGCTCTAGCTGATTTATAAAAGTGCTAAACTTAGTAAAAGGTGGCTTATACACAGTAATAATAAATAAAAAAAGTTTAGAATCGATCTTTATTTTTCCACCTTCTATACACCACCTATGTAAATTAATTGATTCAAAATTTGCAGCAATACTTGTTTTCATAAATATACTAGTACCACCTTTTTCTTTATTTATCCGTGAAAAATATGATACTAGCTTAAAATTGTCAATTGAGGTAGCTTGTAAATTGTTAGAATTAAGCCAATGTTCAGTAACACATAGAATACTTACATTTTGTTTCTGTAAAATTAAATTTAGATCAAAGCATTTATTGGCAAAACCTCCCTGTATAAATGATTACTTACGCTATAAAGCAAAGACATATCATCTGGTGAGTAAAATTGGATATGACCTTGATTTCCATTCATAATTAAAGACCTAGACCTCAAATCATGAACAATCCCACTGTCAAAATGATTGGCTAACACCAAATGCTGAATTAAACTGACTTGATTCAATGTATTATCCAAAATCCTAACGGCATTATCATTGGTCGCAACGGCAATATATAGATTATTACTAGCAACTTGAATATGGGTTATTTCTTCAGGTAAACGTGGTACAAATCTTCTATCACTTGCGTTTTCAAACAACCATTTTACAAGTACCGATTCCCCTCCACCACTGTAGAAATAACTACCGGAATTTGAGAATGATACAGTATTCACAGGGAGCGTGTGCCAGTGGAAAACAGTTTGTTTTGGCTTTTTCGAAAATAAATCTTGCCATGCTACTACTCTACCAGTATCGTCTCCTGCCAGAATAACTTCTTCTGTTGGGTGACAAGTTAGGCAAGTGAAGTTTCTATTGCTTCCAATAAAACATCTTGAAAAAAAAAATATAAAATACTTAATAATCTTATTATTATTATTTATGCCTGCATCATTACATATACAGTTGGCCCATAATGTAACACTTGCCCCCTTTACCTTACAGAACTTACTTTTGTAAAAATTGAAAATCATCCATTTTAATAAAATAAATTTCATTTTTCACTCCAACGACAAAGAAGTTATTACCAATAGCAAGAAAATAAGGATCTGGACTCTTTAGTTTCAATTTGTAGTCTCTATATTTTAATTTTTTACTTGCTGAATTCCATAAAGCAAAATGAACAATATCATCCCTTAAATAAGAGTATATTGCATTGTAATGTTCTTCTTCTGATGGAACAATATGAAAAGTTTTAATATTTCTAGCAGGAAGTGCCTAAAAAAGTTTAAATCTTATTATTTATTTATTTATTTATGGGTCAGATCCCATTAAAACAATACAATTACAGATAATACATATTACATACATTAAATAGTAATAAAATCCTAAATAATAATAAATTAATTTAAATACATAAATATTAAAAACAATTAAAAATCTACTCCTCACATATACATAAATGGTTAGAAAAATCTGATGGAGAAGTAATCCATTCTACATTTAGTCTGTTAGCAGATCTTGTCACTCTAGGAATAAAAGAGTGAGAACCATAATTTGTTCTATGGAAAGGTTGGGAGAATGTATTAATATTCCTAGTTACTCTAGAGGGTACAGAAAATCCAATTTGGGATAACAAGTAGGGACAATCGGCAGATGAGTTAATAATGTTAAACAATATTTTAAGATCTCTTTGGTTTCTTCTGCTCAGAAGGGTCTCAAATGCAACAATGTGTAACAGTTTTCTTTGAACCTATTCTATATTATGGATACATACAAAGGATTCCATACAGAAGAAGCATATTCAAAATAAGGTCTAACTAAGGCACAATAAAGAATCTTTAAACACATCACATTATGAAAATCAGAAGTAGTTCTTTTAAGGAAACCCAACATTCTTAATGCTTCATTAACTGAGGCCGTAATATGAGTTTGAAAAGAAAGGGTGGAATCTAATATCACACCCAAATCTTTTACCTCTGTAACAGTATCCAGTGTTGTGTCATTGATTTTATAGATATATTCAATAGGACTATGTTTTCTGTTGAAATTGATTGCATGACATTTACTTGTATTTAATTCCATTCCATTAGTACTACACCACTTGACCAAGTTATCCAAGTCTTTTTGAAGGCAAATGCAATCATGTAAGGAATTTACACACATTAATAATTTTAAATCATCAGCAAAGCAAGAGAATTCTTAAAACAATTTTGTATATCATTGTTATATATATATATATTAAAAAGTAGAGGTCCCAAATGTGACCCTTGAGGGACACCAGATGTAGCGGTAAAGCCAGAGGATAAGAAGCCAGAAACACGAACAATTTGAATGCGATTTGTTATAAAGCAATCGATCCATTTCAGAAGATTACCACCAATGCCAATGTTACTAAGCTTTCCAATCGAGCAACTGTGGTTAACCCTGTCGAATGCCTTTGAAAAATCAGTGTATATAGCATGAACTTGATCATTAAAATCCAAGGCATTTGATAAGTAATCAACATAAGACAACAGGTTAAGTTCAGTGGACTTTTTGGAACGGAAACCAAACTGCTGATCTATGATGAAAGGATCAAGCAGTTTCGATAAATACTTTGTAATAATACTATCAAAGAGTTTAGGAATCACACTTTGAATGCATATTGGCCTGTAATTAGTTACATTTGATTTGTAAATCGGTACAGTAATTATATATAATTAATGAGTAATTAAAACTAATTATTTACCCTTTCTGATATTTTAGAGTGTGTGATTAATTTCCAGGTACTTATTTTACCATTTTGGCAACAAGCGGTTATACAGTTAAAGGATTCATAAACATGATAACTAAATCCAACTACTCTTTCTTTAGTTTTATATTCATGTATGAGTTTGGCAGTTTTGGTATTATATTCCAAAATAGAGTTTTTCGAGCACACAAAAATGGTCCTGTAACAAAATTATATAAATATGTTTTATGTATTATTAAAGATTACACCTACTGGCCATCATAAGAAAATTGTGGAGGAAGTTTTACAAATGAACCTCCTCCTTTATAGTTCACAGTTATGTCCATATTTTCTTTATTCTCTATTTACTTATATTTTTAACCTTATTTTTTTATTTTAATCAATTTTAATGCATGGTTAAAATTTGAACTTGAACTAAAAATTGAAAATACCAGGGCCAGACCGAAGTGCCTCGAAGCTCAAGACCAATTTATAAACCTAAAAAAAAGCATAAGAATAGAAGATTCTTCTTTTTCTATATAAAAACAACCAGCAACGGAATTCCAAATAACAGAAAAGTAAAAGACTCTTTACCGAAAACAATACTAAGTAAAAGGCAAGATTGTATTAAAGAAGATTGGTTTTTATGTAGACACAATACAGCTAAAATTTAGGTGACTTATATGCTGAATAATACAATACACCTATAGGTATAAAAAATGTAGTGGCCTTTATTATTATAAGAATTTCAGTTAATTAAAATGTCAAGTTTGTCACCATCCACTGTTGTTGTTTGTGTTTGTATCACAATGGAAATATAACCTGGTAAAATAATAATTAATCCAGAATATATATACAAAATTAACAAGTGAATAATTTGTAATGAAATAACAACACAATTAATTAAGTAGACTTCGTTCAATCATTTATAAATAAAGAGTAAGCACCATCGTCTACAGTTCTATTTTAAACTATAATAATTGTATTTTTAGCATGTTTTCAAATGGTTTGACCTGCAACTTACCTTTCAGTTGTATGAGCGTTAGAGACACTGGTTCCGATGAGCTACTTCCAAGTAAAATGTCTCGGGAACCTGTGTTATTAAACGTTTATGACATGTACAAAATTAATGAATTTACTAGCAACATTGGAATAGGTGTATTTCATTCTGGTTAGTATGCTGTTTTAAAATTGCTCATGTAGATTATCACCTTTGATATTCTAATTTATTGCCTTTAAGTTTATATAATGTAGCTTGTTGAATTGAGAAACATATGTTTGCTTACTATGCAAGAATGTAGTAAATTTATGTGCTTATCTTTAATAAACAACTTTGTTATCTTTTAATTTAACCTTTCTATTTTAATGCAAATATCTAAATTTGTTATAGGTGTTGAAATATATGGAACAGAATATGCATATGGAGGGCACCAATATTCATTTACTGGTATTTTTGAAAATATACCAAGAGATGAGAAAGAATTAGGAGACCAGTTCAAATTTAGGTACTTATTACCCCCATTAATGTGATTTCTTTATCTAATTTTTTTATTATTATAGACAAACAATTCACATAGGATATACAGATTTTAAAGAGGGAGATGTAAAAATAATTATTAATGAACTGGGAAATGAATTTAGAGGCAACAGGTATCACCTTATGAACAATAATTGCAATCATTTTTCTGGAGCCTTTTGTAAAGTAAGTTTTTTATTTTATTTATCAATATTATTTACTTAGTATGTTGAATTATTTTTATTCAAAAGTAAAATCCAAATTTTGACACAAAAGTAAATATTGCAAGAATTATTTTCATTTCTTTCAGAGTATCCACTAACCTTATTTTTGTCTTATTATCAGATTTTGCTCATACTACCTACTAGTTTTACTTTCATTGTATTTTACAAATGCTATAATGAGGGCTATAGTTTTAAAGTGTACAATTTCCAATTTTAAAGAATTTATGGTAAAGTTTGTTTTTACATAGTTAGTTCCCTACTAAGTTCAAATACAGCATTATTTTAATGTACAATAACTTATGCTTTTTAGTGTAGAAAATTTAACTTTTCATAACTAAATAAAGTGACTAAATTATATGAAATTAGTTCCAAAGTGTACAATTTTATTTGCAAAAATTAAAATGGATACCTTCTATTGAAAGAGCAGCAATTTCATACATACATACTTAATTAAAAGTTGTTTGAGAGTACACTTTTGATTTATCAAAGGCGTTTGATTCAATCAACCTGGAAGGGCTTGGTTTTAGAGGTAACTTTTTGTCTTGGTTGTCATCTTATTTAAATAATAGAGTTATTCAGAACTCCAAGACATTCACATTATTTGAGAAATCGCCTGAATATGTTGGAATTAAATTTTATAATCAACTTCCTGATATCATTAACTCTGAAGAGAAGTATGAACCTTTAAGCTGGGTCATGTTTTTATCATTTATCTGAAGGCCAGGATATTTTAAGATAAATATTTTTCAAATTGGATGTATTTTTTTTTGTACTCTTTACTGATATTTATTCCTATTTAATATTTTTTACTTGAAAATTACTTACTTACTTGTGTGACTATAACTATTATTAATTACATTTTTGGAGATTCCTGTAAAATGTGTTCATTTGGAGCTTGTAGGCCCTCAATTGCGCATATTCTTAGTGTTCTTGATTTTACCTCTTTGGTGCACTTTATGATTGTAAATTTATTTCAGCTATTTTTCTGTTTTAAATATTTTCTGCAGGTTGTGTCTTCCAAATTTAATTTTATATATAATGTATTATCAATTATAATAGTTCACCACCATGTATAATAAATAGTTATCCTCGTGCTGCAAAATTTTTGGTAGACACTGTATAATATAAATTGTCAAAAGTTATTTAGATATACAGGGTGTTTCACTGGAATGTATAATACTACAATTAGGCATTTCCAAACAAAATGGTTAGCAGTGGGTTTTGACAGATTGTATAGGTTTGATATTGCAAAATTATGGCAACCCTGTAGGCCTGGTGATTTGACAAGGTCAATGAAATAGATAGTTACATAGATTGATCATCCATATTTTTCAAAATAAACATAAGCTTATGCCTTGAAGTAAAAATGTAGGTAATTATTTTTTTACTATACTAAAAGGCTAAATATTGGTTTGTTAACACATTTTTGCAAAATCGATTCTGATTAATGGGCTCTTGCGATGGCCGCTCGTAAACGACCCGCTTTGAGCAATCTATA
>OV651813.1:2598418-2628427 GCA_927349885.1 Psylliodes chrysocephalus
AACATTTCCATGATAACTGTATGCCTAAAAAATGTTTCATATTATTAGTAATACCATCAGATATTAACAGATTTGGGTGCCCTTCAATTAAAAAATAAATGAAATTATATTTACTTGATAGCACTTCAGTTTCAGTAATTTTCCAAATTTTAAACTTTTTATCATCTCCAATAGTTATGCAATGTAAATTGTCATCAGTTTGCGAAGGTGCAAATAACATACTATTAATACTATCTTCATGGGGATATTCAACTGAAGTATTTAAATGAAATCTATAAAAAATGGTTATTACAAAAAATTAAAGCTTTGTTTGTGTAAAATGATTCTTACTGTTGTTTCGATTCGTGAAATTTCCAAAATTTCAACCTAATTTCATCGCAATACTCTTCATCTTTCCTTTCTTCAACAGTCGAAAACCACAATCCACTTTTACTTATTGCGACTTTCTTGATTTCTGTATTAACCATCTGAACCCCACGTTCGTTTGTTATTCTATTTTGTCCCGCAATGTCGACCTAAAATAATTATAAACCTTGACACTTTAGCAAACAGAAAAATAGAATTTATTAATCTTTGAGAATTATACACTATACAAAGACACTAGGTACATAATGTAAAATCCTATCAGACTAATCAAAAAAGTGTTAAGTAAAATACATTAAAAAATAAAATATATATATAATAGACAATTCATGTTAAGATTAGTTTAAAAGTTCAAAAAATCTTCTATACTATAATAGTACATTATATACCTAGGGTGAGAAGTGAGCTATTATTTACTGAGCACTTTTATATCCTGAGGCGCGTAGCGCCGAGGGATATAATGTGCGAGGTAAATAATAGCTTTCTCAGCCGAGGTATATATAGAATTTTTTTTACTACTAACATTAATGTATTAGCAATTTTAATTTTGACATAAGTAATTTCCTAACAATTTGTTAAATATTTCGAAATATCAAGCAGACTGGAGCGTGTTTCTAATCAGACTGGCTTTATTTATGTAAAAATTTGGCATGTGTCAAATTTTGGTATGATTCTAGGAAATATCCCATTGCATTTTTGATATTTTAATGACATGGATTTATTGTTATTAATTAATAATTTTTAAAGCCGGTGTTGAATTTCCTAGTTAATATATATTTTTACTATTAACACTGATATATATTATCATATTTGATTTGATTAGATTTTAATAAACCCAGCTTTAGTTATTTCCTACTTATTTTTCAAATATTTCAAAATATCAAGTAGTCTGGGAGTTTAGTTGTCAAATTAACAAAATGAAACTAATGAAATTTAGTTTCATTATTTACCTAGGTTTTTTTTTATCATCATTTACCTAGGGAGAGAAATATTACTTCTCATTAGAGGAATGGAGTAAATAATGGTGATTTCTCATGTTAGTAGTAAAAAAAATACATTATTTACAAGAAAATCATTATTAAGATGTTTTCTTATATCATTACGACTAATTTGATGATAACCTGTAGTATCTTCTAATATGTTACTGAACTTATTGTAACACTTAATCCCAATATATTTTGGTGAATGCTGGCTTATTTGTAGTCATGAAAAAGGTTGATGGATGTTAAATTTTAATCTAGTATCACATGAGTGCAGGTCTTTATTTTTATTAAATATATGCTCATTATCTTTTATGTATAAAATTAGTTAAAAAATAAAAAGGGAAGGTAGTGTTAAAATTTGCGTTTTCTTGAAAAATTCTTTAAATGATATTGTTGGTGTCACCTTATACATGGCTCTCAGAACCTTCTTTTGAGATACAAAAGCTCTTTTAGATAATTTTTTAGCTTATTATTAATCAACTTATTGTACCTTATGAGTATACTATGTTTGTGACTTGTCTTATGTCATGTAAATGATACAAAAATATCAATAAATTTATCTATCTATCTATCTTTCAAAGTATGGTGAAGAACCCCAAAATATTAACCCATATTGTAGAGTTGAATGAACCAAACCAAAATAGCATAGTTTTAAAGTATCAAAAGATAGTGTCTCCCTTAAATTTTTGATGATATAACAACAAGTACTTAATTTTGAAGTTGCCATTTTTATATGAGCTTCCCAATTTAATTTGGGATCTAATATTATTCCTAAATAAAAATTTCATGTTATCAACGCTTTGAATAGTTTTTCCGTCAACGTGCAAGTAGGGTTCGTAATCTGGTAATATGTTTTTGAGTACAAATTGCATGAAGTTTATTTTTGTTACATTTAATGCCAGACCATTATCTTTACAATACTGGTTTAACTCACGAAATGCCTCGTTGCTACTTTGAGTGACCTGTTCAATTTGATCATCTGCCATTACAATATTGGTATCATCGGCATATTGAACTATTTGTTGAGAGCTTAAACAAAAATTATTTATATTACTTATAAAACTATAAAAAGAAGTGGGCCCAAAATTGAACCTTGGGGAACTCCTATTGTACATGGAAGAGGATCAGATTTTAGACTATTTGTTACAATTACTTGAGTTTGATTTATTAAGTAAGACTATATCCATTCATAAGGTTTCCTTCATATTCTTAACCCATTCATCTTCAATAATAAAAGATTATGATCCACCATATCAAATGCACGGCTGTCATAGAAGAGTTTCAAAATATGTTTTTTATCATTGAGTGCTTGATATATAAACTCTAGGCAAGCTGCAATTGCAGTAGATGTTGACTTATTTTTTCTAAATCCATTTTGAGTATCTGGCAACATATTAAAACGGTAATTAGTGAGTCTAATAAGTTATGCTGACTCAAATATTTTAGTTATTTGACTAGATATACAGATTAAACGATAATTTTCTATATTAGATGCAGATCCCTTATTTTTATAAACAGGAATTCCTTCATATTTGGGAATAATCCCGAAACAAAGGATGTATTAATCAAATGTGATATGGGTTCAGCAATACAATGAGCAACCGATATCAGAATTTTACCATTTATTTCATCAATACCTTCAGTGGGTTTAGAAGTAGTTTTTTTGATTATAGTGATGATTTCACTAGGTGTTGTTAGAAAAAGAAAAAAAATTTTATGATGTTTATCAATACTCATGCATAGTATAGGTACAATATTATTTTTATTTACATTAATCAAATAGTCATTGATATAATTTCTAAGGGTGTTAATTTGTCATCATTTGTAAGTTTAATAGGATTTTTCTTTTTCCCCTACTCTCATTTATTATATTCCAGGATTCTTTCATTATGTTATTACTTTTTAAAATACCATTATTTTTTCTTCTCAAATATTGTTTTGTTATTTTTTGATACTCTTTTTTTTAAATTATTGTAACGTTCTGTATAATATGTAGAATTTATTTCTTTCTTTAACCTGTTCATTTCACATAATAGATTATGTAACTCTCTAATATGAGGTGGAAACTGATTTTTTAATTTTTGTGGTTTTCGTAAATACAATATTGTAGTGGTATAGGAAGGATTCATAAAAGATAGAAAATTTATCATTAAAATTAGTAGATGTGTATACTTCACGCCAATTTTCAACTGATAAAATATTTATATAAGTTATTGCGTTAGGATCACTTAAATCTCGTTTATATCTGTATTTAAATTCGTTATTTTCAAAATTAGGTAGTTTAATCGAACATAATAAGTAGTTATGATCAGACAAAAAAGTATCATATACACCCAACTTATCTACATCAAAATTGTTAAAAAAAATTATCTAAACAAGTTGAGGTTGTACTTGTTGTTCTCGTTGCAACATTTATATGATGTTTAATATTAAATTACTTTAATAAGTCAATTAAAACAGTTTTTTGATTACCTTCAATCAAAAAATCTATGTTAATATCACCTCAGATAAAATAGTGAGTATCGTTTTGATAAATATTATGAATTAATAGCTCTAGCTGATTTATAAAAGTGCTAAACTTAGTACAAGGTGGCTTACACACAGTAATAATAAATAAAAAAAGTTTAGAATCGATCTTTATTTTTCCACCACATACTTCAAATTCACCTTCTATACACCACCTATGTAAATTAATTGATTCAAAATTTTCAGCAATACTTGTTTTCATAAATATACTAGTACCACCTTTTTCTTTATTTATCCATGAAAAATATGATACTAGCTTAAAATTGTCAATTGAGGTAGCTTGTAAATTGTTAGAATCAAGCCAATGTTCAGTAACACATAGAATACTTACATTTTGTTTCTGTAAAATTAAATTTAGATCAAAGCATTTATTGACAAAACCTCCCTGTATAAATGATTACTTACGCTATAAAGCAAAGACATATCATCTGGTGAGTAAAATTGGATATGACCTTGATTTCCATTCATAATTAAAGACCTAGACCTCAAATCATGAACAATCCCACTGTCAAAATGATTGGCTAACACCAAATGCTGAATTAAACTGACTTGATTCAATGTATTATCCAAAATCCTAACGGCATTATCATTGGTCGCAACGGCAATATATAGATTATTACTAGCAACTTGAATATGGGTTATTTCTTCAGGTAAACGTGGTACAAATCTTCTATCACTTGCGTTTTCAAACAACCATTTTACAAGTACCGATTCCCCTCCACCACTGTAGAAATAACTACCGGAATTTGAGAATGATACAGTATTCACAGGGAGCGTGTGCCAGTGGAAAACAGTTTGTTTTGGCTTTTTCGAAAATAAATCTTGCCATGCTACTACTCTACCAGTATCGTCTCCTGCCAGAATAACTTCTTCTGTTGGGTGACAAGTTAGGCAAGTGAAGTTTCTATTGCTTCCAATAAAACATCTTGAAAAAAAAATATAAAATACTTAATAATCTTATTATTATTATTATTTATGCCTGCATCATTACATATACAGTTGGCCCATAATGTAACACTTGCCCCCTTTACCTTACAGAACTTACTTTTGTAAAAATTGAAAATCATCCATTTTAATAAAATAAATTTCATTTTTCACTCCAACGACAAAGAAGTTATTACCAATAGCAAGAAAATAAGGATCTGGACTCTTTAGTTTCAATTTGTAGTCTCTATATTTTAATTTTTTACTTGCTGAATTCCATAAAGCAAAATGAACAATATCATCCCTTAAATAAGAGTATATTGCATTGTAATGTTCTTCTTCTGATGGAACAATATGAAAAGTTTTAATATTTCTAGCAGGAAGTGCCTAAAAAAGTTTAAATCTTATTATTTATTTATTTATTTATGGGTCAGATCCCATTAAAACAATACAATTACAGATAATACATTAAATAGTAATAAAATCCTAAATAATAATAAATTAATTTAAATACATAAATATTAAAAACAATTAACAATCTACTCCTCACATATACATAAATGGTTAGAAAAATCTGATGGAGAAGTAATCCATTCTACATTTAGTCTGTTAGCAGATCTTGTCGCACTAGGAATAAAAGAGTGAGAACCATAATTTGTTCTATGGAAAGGTTGGGAGAATGTATTAATATTCCTAGTTACTCTAGAGGGTACAGAAAATCCAATTTGGGATAACAAGTAGGGACAATTGGCAGATGAGTTAATAATGTTAAACAATATTTTAAGATCCCTTTGGTTTCTTCTGCTCAGAAGGGTCTCAAATGCAACTATGCGTAACAATTTTCTTTGAACCTATTTTATATTATGAATACATAAAAAGGATTCCATACAGAAGAAGCATATTCAATATAAGGTCTAACTAAGGCACAATAAAGAATCTTTAAACACATCACATTATGAAAATCAGAAGTAGTTCTTTTAAGAAAACCCAACATTCTTAATGCTTCATTAACTGAGGCCATAATATGAGTTTGAAAAGAAAGGGTGGAATCTAATATCACACCCAAATCTTTTACCTCTGTAACAGTATCCAGTGTTATGTCATTGATTTTATAGATATATTCAATAGGACTATGTTTTCTGTTGAAATTGATTGCATGACATTTACTTGTATTTAATTCCATTCCATTAGTACTACACCATTGGACCAAGTTATCCAAGTCTTTTTGAAGGCAAATACAAACATGTAAGGAATTTACACACATGAATAATTTTAAATCATCAGCAAAGCAAGAAAATTCTTAAAACAATTTTGGATGTCATTGTTATATATATATTAAAAAGTAGAGGTACCAAATGTGACCCTTGAGGGACACCAGATGTAGCGGTAAAGCCAGAGGATAAGAAGCCAGAAACACGAACAATTTGAATGAGGTTTGTTATAAAGCAATGGATCCATTTCAGAAGATTTACCACCAATGCCAATGTTACTAAGCTTTCCAATCAAGCAACTGTGGTTAACCCTGTCGAATGCCTTTGAAAAATCAGTGTATATAGCATGAACTTGATCATTAAAATCCAAGGCATTCGATAAGTAATCAACATAAGACAACAGGTTAAGTTCAGTGGACTTTTTGGAACGGAAACCAAACTGCTGATCTATGATGAAAGGATCAAGCAGTTTCGATAAATACTTTGTAATAATACTATCAAAGAGTTTAGGAATCACACTTTGAATGCATATTGGTCTATAATTAGTTACATTTGATTTGTTGCTTGATTTGTAAATCGGTACAGTAATTATATATATTTAATGAATAATTAAAACTAATTATTTACCCTTTCTGATATTTTAGAGTGTGTGATTAATTTCCAGGTACTTATTTTACCATTTTGGCAACAAGCCGTTATACAGTTAAAGGATTCATAAACATGATAACTAAATCCAACTACTCTTTCTTTAGTTTTATATTCATGTATGAGTTTGGCAGTTTTGGTATTATATTCCAAAATAGAGTTCTTCGAGCACACAAAAATGGTCCTGTAACAAAATTATATAAATATGTATTTAAATATGTATTATTAAAGATTACACCTACTGGCCATCATAAGAAAATTGTGGAGGAAGTTTTACAAATGAACCTCCTCCTTTATAGTTCACAGTTATGTCCATATTTTCGTTATTCTCTATTTATTATATTTTTATTTTTAACCTTATTTTTTTATTTTAATCAATTTTAATGCATGGTTAAAATTTGAACTTGAACTGAAAATTGAAAATACCAGGGCCAGACCGAAGTGCCTCGAAGCTCAAGACCAATTTATAAACCTAAAAAAAAAAGCATAAGAAGAGAAGATTCTTCTTTTTCTATATAAAAACAACCAGCAACGGAATTCCAAATAACAGAAAAGTAAAAGACTCTTTTACTGAAAACAATGATAAGTAAAAGGCAAAATTGTATTAAAGAAGATTGGTTTTTATGTAGACACAATACAGCTAAAATTTAGGTGACTTATATGCTGAATAATACAATACACCTATAGGTATAAAAAATGTAGTGGCCTTTATTATTATAAGAATTTCAGTTAATTAATTAAAATGTCAAGTTTGTCACCATCCACTGTTGTTGTTTGTGTTTGTATCACAATGGAAATATAACCTGGTAAAATAATAATTAATCCAAAATATATATACAAAATTAACAAGTGAATAATTTGTAATGAAATAACAACACAATTAATTAAGTAGACTTCGTTCAATAATTTATAAATAAAGAGTAAGCACCATCCTCTACAGTTCTATTTTAAACTATAATAATTGTATTTTTAGCATGTTTTCAAATGGTTTGACCTGCAACTTACCTTTCAGTTGTATGAGCGTTAGAGACACTGGTTCCGATGAGCTACTTCCAAGTAAAATGTCTCGGGAACCTGTGTTATTAAACGTTTATGACATGTACAAAATTAATGAATTTACTAGCAACATTGGAATAGGTGTATTTCATTCTGGTTAGTATGCTGTTTTAAAATTGCTTATATAGATTATCACCTTTGATATTCTAATTTATTGCCTTTAAGTTTATAAAATGTAGCTTATTGAATTGAGAAACATATGTTTGCTTACTATGCAAGAATGTTGTAAATTTATGTGCTTATCTTTAATAAACAACTTTTATTATTTTTGTTATCTTTTAATTTAACCTTTCTATTTTAATGCAAATATCTAAATTTGTTATAGGTGTTGAAATATATGGAACAGAATATGCATATGGAGGGCACCAATATTCATTTACTGGTATTTTTGAAAATATACCAAGAGATGAAAAAGAATTAGGAGACCAGTTCAAATTTAGGTACTTATTACCCCCATTAATGTGATTTCTTTATCTAATTTTTTTATTATTATAGACAAACAATTCACATAGGATATACAGATTTTAAAGAGGGAGATGTAAAAATAATTATTAATGAACTGGGAAATGAATTTAGAGGCAACAGGTATCACCTTATGAACAATAATTGCAATCATTTTTCTGGAGCCTTTTGTAAAGTAAGTTTTTTATTTTATTTATCAATATTATTTACTTAGTATGTGAATTATTTTTTATTCAAAAGTAAAATCCAAATTTTGACACAATAAAAGTAAATATTGCAAGAATTATTTTCATTTCTTTCAGAGTATCCACTAACCTTATTTTTGTCTTATTATCAGATTTTGCTCATACTACCTACTAGTTTTACTTTCATTGTATTTTACAAATGCTATAATGAGGGCTATAGTTTTAAAGTGTACAATTTCCAATTTTAAAGAATTTATGGTAAAGTTTGTTTTTACATAGTTCCTTCCCTACTAAGTTCAAATACAGCATTATTTTAATGTACAATAACTTATGCTTTTTAGTGTAGAAAATTTAACTTTTCATAACTAAATAAAGTGACTAAATTATATGAAATTAGTTCCAAAGTGTACAATTTTATTTGCAAAAATTAAAATGGATACCTTCTATTGAAAGAGCAGCAATTTCATACATACATACTTAATTAAAAGTTGTTTGAGAGTACACTTTTGATTTATCAAAGGCGTTTGATTCAATCAACCTGGAAGGGCTTGGTTTTAGAGGTAACTTTTTGTCTTGGTTGTCATCTTATTTAAATAATAGAGTTATTCAGAACTCCAAGACATTCACATTATTTGAGAAATCGCCTGAATATGTTGGAATTAAATTTTATAATCAACTTCCTGATATCATTAATTCTGAAGAGAAGTATGAACCTTTAAGCTGGGTCATGTTTTTATCATTTATCTGAAGGCCAGGATATTTTAAGATAAATATTTTTCAAATTGGATGTATTTTTTTTTGTACTCTTTACTGATATTTATTCCTATTTAATATTTTTTACTTGAAAATTACTTGCTTACTTACTTGTGTGACTATATTATTAATTACATTTTTGGAGATTCCTGTAAAATGTGCTCATTTGGAGCTTGTACGCTTTGAAAATAAACCCCTCAATTGCGCATATTATTACAGTATTCTTGATTTTACCTCTTTGGTGCACTTTATGATTGTAAATCTCTTTCAGCTACTTTTCTGTTTTTAATATTTTCTGCAGGATTTGTGTCTTCCAAATTTAATTTTATATATAATTTATTATCAATTATAATAGTTCACCACCATGTATAATAAATAGTTATCCTCATGCTGCAAAATTTTTGGTAGACACTGTATAATATCAATTGTCAAAGGTTATTTAGATATATGGGGTGTTTGATATGGCAAAATTATGGCATCCCTGTAGGCCTGGTGATTTGACAAGGTCAATGAAATAGATAGTTACATAGATTGATCATCCATATTTTTCAAAATAAACATACGCTTATACTAAAAGGCTAAATATTGGTTTGTAAACACATTTTTACAAAATCGATTCTGATTAATGAGCACTTGCGATGGCCGCTCGTAAACGACCCGCTTCGAGCAATCTATATAACTATATATGTATCATTGACCGTTGGAATGCCTAATAAAAACACAAGCTGTCAAATAAATTGACAATTTTGCCTACTTGATTTTTAGCTTGTACAACCCCCAATGAGTGCTTTCTTTTATGCCATCTGGATTACTCGCGAGCAGCACTAGACCTGTTTATTTTAACTGAACGTTCTTTTTTAACGGTGCTTGTTGATCTGGAGCAAGTCCCACCAGTTCTCCCTTGTCCCCAAGCACTTGCCCTATAGCGGATGCACAGAATTCTTATCTTGTCAATTGTAGACCGTTGTCAGCCGTGCTATTTTGACGTTATAGGGTTTCACACCAAGAACATTAACCCCTTAAAAAGAAAGCTCGTAATAAATGAAAAGGAATCAAAATACAGTATTGTAAATAATGGAGAAAAATGTAAATACACCAAGAGTTGATCATGGTCTTTCTTTTTTTTGTTATCGGCTTCAACTACCAGGGTTATTTCGCCTCGTGTTCTGTGTAGGCTTTGTTACTCTTTCCCAGCGCCACTTTAGGAACAGCACTGTTAATTAGAACCCAACAGTGAATGGTCAATTTTATTTATACCTGTTTAACCAAAATTATAAAAAAAAAACTGTCCCTTTAAATTAACTTTTTGTAAATGCACGTTTTTATTGTGAATTAATATGTACCTAGCTAATACTAGAATCTTCTATCAATTATCAGGTGGTTGGTTAATTCAAAATATTTTTAAAAATGTTTTTGGGATATTAAAAAAATAATCGAAAATGTAATATTTTGTTCTAAAACCGGACCTACACTGACACTTTTCGAGTTTAATGATATACACAAACACCTATTTTACAAGTTTCAATAGATTACAATAAATTATTTTCTTAATTTAATAACAAAAATAAACTTTTTGAAATGTTATCAACCAGTCTTAATAAAAAAAATGTAAATTTTAGATTAAAATGTCACCTGTTAAATCCGACGCGGAACTGTAAAAATTACATTGTCTTTTTTTTAAATATCAAAACAGATTTTGAAAATTTTGATTTGCACTGTTGTTTGAACGACACAAAATTTTTGTTAATAAGGACCTGGATTTTTCTTCTGGCTATTACGTTAGAAGTTTTGGCAGTGAATGGGAAACAAGTAAACCAATTTTACAAAGAATATACTGGGTAGTTCGTTAGTTATGATTTTCGAAAGAAATGAACCAACTCCATAAAACATCTTGTATCTCTGTTATTAATGACGTAAGGCCCATTTATGGAGACTCAAAATAAGGTCCCAAAAAACGCTAATTGATCTTTTATAATTAACTGCATGGGTGCTAGTACTGCTTACGGTGTTCAAAATACATTTCTTCTTATGGGAATTATACATACTTTTGTTGTCAAAATAATAAAAATAAACTTGTTTATAGCTAAATAAAGCACAGAACATACTGTTGTATTTATTTCTAAACAAGTCTTGCAAGTTTTAATTAATAAATTATTTAATTGTATCTACATAAAATACAAATTAGGTAGGTATAACCAAATTCGAAAAGGTTTGTTAAGTGCTGAAATTTGATAAGTACAATTTTGTGGTAAATTTTTTTTTAATTAAATCTATTTTTAGTTTTAAGCACAGAATAAAACACAGTTAACAGATTTTTTATTGTTGTAATACAAGTATAAAGGGTGATTTGAGAATGTACATGGTATTACCTCATCCTTTAATTTCAGCTTTCCCCTTTTTATTTTGCTAACAGTACCATCAGTACAAATAGTTTCATAATATTTGATATTATCTTCTAAAAAGTATAGAACAGCATCATCTCTAGAAAGTGCATTATTGGCACTAGGAACGATATGTATGCTGCCACTGTTCTAAGCGTTTAGTATCCTATAAAAAACGTTTACTTACAATGACACAATTGGGGTTCAACAAAAAAAGAACAGTAACTCTTTATCTAACATTAAAACTATAAAAAATAATTTTTTTTCTAGTAAGTTAAATTTAATATAAAATTATTGTTGTTTGTAAGTCAGGATCTATGACTGTAAAATTTTATATTATAGTAACTTGTAATAAAATAAACTACACTCCGTAAGTTACATACTGTGACTAGTTTGCAATAAATATTATATTTAAACATAAATACATTATTTTACTTACATTAGAAGCTTTAAAAAGACATTGAATTGATTTCTCCTTTTATTTTCTTTAGTTTTACATGTGATTTGTATCTTGTTTTACAATCTGGAACGACGTAAATCTTGCTTTGATGTTTTTTGTCACTCGTGTTACTTGTACTCAGGTACTTTTTTTCACATTAGTTTGATTCTTTTCAATTTTTTAAAAAAATCACTCCATTTTACATTGAGTTCCATAGAAAATTGACACCGCTATTATTCGACATGCCAACTACAGTCAATTTCACGAACTTTATAAAAAGAAGGGCGAAAATTTGAAATTCGACCATTGCCGATTCGCCTCCTTCTCTCTACTCTTCATAGATAGGCCCATTAATCATAGGTTTTTTGGAACCATCTTGGTGACCCTTAACCATAGTTTTCGTTTGCCCGTTTACCAATGAAACACCCTGTATATCTTTTATTGACTTTATACATACGACATATGTTTCAATTGGTAGGGTTCAGTATTCCTTCGAAGCAAATGAACTGCATTCAAGAAAATTTGCTTTTCGTCGTATACAAAGATTTGTTTCTTCAGCAACTAGCAACTATTTCTCATTTTGCTGCTTGAAGAAAAATAAAAATGGATATAAATAGTAAAAGTGATAGTAAATGTAATTATTATTATGTTACATTTTTTTTCTTCACTAAATACATATTTTTGAACTTTTACTATTTGATTTAGGTATCTTAAAATGTTTCACCAGAGTAGTTACTTATTATTATTATTATTATGAATTATGATTAAATTTTTACGAATTCATTGTTTATTGTAGATATTAAGCGGAAATGACATCCCTCCTTGGATCAACAGACTGGCATACTTCAGTAGGTGGGTCCCTTTCTTAGAAAGATGTCTGCCTAAAGAATGGCTGATGCCGATGGCGTTACAACATTCACTTAGTTACAGACAAGATTCAACATGCTCGGAAGGATCCACGTCCCCTCTCTAAATGATATTTGACATATATTATTATCATAAATAAAAAAGGACTATTGAAATTCATAAAAAAAGAAGTTATGTGTGTCGTTAGTGAAATTCTCAAACTTTCGGTTGACTTGAGTCAGTTTATTATTTTGACTCATACAGTTTTATTTTATTTTATCAAAGATGAATTTTTTTGATTTTATATATGTTCGCAGGATAGATTCTAGAATTCAAAATAACTTTAACATTAACTCAAATCTATCGTAAGGTCCAAAATTTTAATAATAAATCTATAAAATTCTACTGTTCAATAATTTTAATGCAGCTTGTTGGTAGCGATATACATTTTATTAAACTTTACTTAACACTCTAAGCAATTTTGGATCGTATACAATCTGTCCTGCCATTTTTATGCAAATGGTAAATTAATGGTGGTTTTTTGTTTATCATTTACTAGACGGTCATTGATATTAGACTAGCGCTGTATGTGTTGACACATTT
This sequence comes from Psylliodes chrysocephalus, assembly GCA_927349885.1. Lineage (NCBI taxonomy): Eukaryota > Metazoa > Arthropoda > Insecta > Coleoptera > Chrysomelidae > Psylliodes > Psylliodes chrysocephalus. The sequence continues at coordinate 2,611,796 of OV651813.1, forward strand.
TGTTGATGTATTAATGCATTTATTTTATTTAAAACTGTATTCAACAAATCTAGTGCCAACTAAAGAGTCTACATTATGTTTATCTCTGCCTTGCTTGATTGCCACATATATAAAACACCGTGAGTTGCTTCATTTTAACGAATCTATTACACTTTTCCCAAATAGTAATTAAATGTCGGATTAGACGGGAATCGCGTCTATCTACTGCAACAATAGGAGTATGCAATTGAGATATGCATTGAATATTCATCAGAGGAAAAGTGTAATAGGCCCATAAACATGAAGCGACTCACAAAGTTTTAAATATATAATAAGTTAAGCAGGGGAGGACATAATGTAGAATAAAAATCGTGTCTTATTTAAAAATGTCATCCGAACGTTAAAAAAGTGCAAGAAATTCATAAAAAGCAATGTTTTCAATATAAAAAATGACAATGTGAATCGTTTAAATTGTACTGGGGTACAATTTAAACATTGGAATGTTGCAGGATTTACCAGATGGACAACCCTATTTTAACATTTAGAATTTTAAAGACACAAAAACGTTACATTTTCGAGATATATCGCAACTAGAATGAAGCGATCAGTTTTTCTTGCAAACCAGACGCGTACGTCGTTGTCAAAGTACAACATAGTTTGAAGAAAAGCATTAGACACTGCCGAATTTCTGCGATTGACTAAAATTTGTGTGTAAATCTAAAGTTGAAATTATTTTTTAATTAATTCGTTCATACGATGTTCAAATAAACGCCTTTGGAACTGAATAAAAAATAAATATTTATATAATTGGGCCTAATTTGAATGTTGCTTAGTATTTATTGAATTTTTATGTATATAAAAGTCTAGTCTTAACATTTTCACATTGTAGTTTCGCAAATTCATTTTAATTTTTCATTTTATATTTAATTTTAATAAATATTAACAAGTTTTGTTTTCTAGTTTTATTTATTCCCTTGTTAGTAGGTCGAAAGTACTATCTTAAAATTGACATTGTCACTCACTGATATGTTAAATATACACCGTGGAACAGCCAAATGGAATAAAAATGCTCGGGCAAGTTGATTGGTATTTTTAGTTGGGCATTTTTTTTTAACAAAAACTTTTTATACAGTGTGTGGCATTAAATGTAACAAAAATAAACTTCATGCAATTTCTACCCAAAAACATATTACCAGATTACGAACCTTACTTGCACGTTGACGGAAAAACTATTCAAAGCGTTGATGACATAAAATTTTTAGGAATATTAGATCCCAAATTAAATTGGGAAGCTCATATAAAAATGGTAACTTCAAAATTAAGTACTTGTTGTTATATCATCAAAAATTTAAGGGAGACACTATCTTTTGATACTTTTAAACTATGCTATTTTGGTTTGGTTCATTCAACTCTACAGTATGGGTTAATATTTTGGGGTTCTTCAGAATACTTTGAAAGAGCTTTTGTATCTCAAAAGAAGGTTCTGAGAGCCATGTATAAGGTGACACCAACATCATGTAAAAAACCTTTCAAGAAAACGCAAATTTTAACACTACCTTCCCTTTTTATTTTTCAACTAATTCTATACATAAAAGATAATGAGCATATATTTAAGAAAAATAAAGACCTGCACTCATATGATACTAGATTAAAATTTAACATCCATCAACCTTTTCCACGACTACAAATAAGCCAGCATTCATCAAAATATATTGATATTAAATGTTACTAATCTTAACATGAATTGTCTCTTATATATTGTTAGAGTCAGCGAATTAGGATACCTGTCGACGGTACCACGTCTACCCGTTGCAGTGTCTGTTATAGTCAGCGAATTAGGATATCGCTGCCACTTGGGTCGACGATATCACGTCTACCAGTTGCAGTGTCCAGGATTAGGAGGGGACTTAACGTTCGACCAGCCGAACGCTATGAAATGATAGGCAATATGCCGTTAAAGACATTCTTTATTTTGTTCCTTAATTAATTACATTTTAAACATTGTTTACGAGATATTTAATAAAACGTTATAATACCATGTTAACACGTGTTTTATGAAGTGGCTATACAGGGTGCTAAATCATTTAAAAACTATAATTTTGAAGTTAATTCTTTTAACTTCTAACAATATATTTTATTTTTTAATGTATTTTACTTAACACTTTTTTGACTAGTCTGATAGGATTTTACATTATGTACTTAGTGTCTTTGTATAGTGTATAATTCTCAAATATGAATAAATTCTATTTCTATTAGCTGTAACTAGGTCATTATTAGAAGGAGCATCTGCTTCATTTTGCTTGATATTAAATATAATTATATTTTTCTTCCTTGTTTCCCTGTTGGAGACTTCATCAAGCACTGAATCAATGTCACCAACAGCTTCAACATCACGCGTTGGTGATTAAGAGGACAGGTCCTGGACTTGTTTGTTCAAGCTCAGTTAAATTTAGTTTATCATTTTCCAATCCTCTAATATTGCCCTTAAGTAAATCAATTTCCGTAGCCAATGCTGCTCAAAAAAATATTACATCTACAATCGTTTTTGTTTCGCTTCTCCTGTAAAATTAACATTTATAAGGTTATGGCACTATTGAAACAGGGTGCGATATATTAATTAGTTAAATCCTCAATTTTTTAGAGAAAATTAGTTCATCACAATGCAGGTCACTTAATCTACAAGTAAATATAAAAAATTTTAAACTTTTACGTTTTTACCAGTGAAAAATAGTTTTTTGTTAAAACAACCATGTACCTGTATAGACTCACTACTAACATGTATATGTTCAAAATGCTTGCGGCGAACCTCTTGGTAACATCCTAATCTGAAATAAAAATGTCTTATTCAACATCTCAGGAGTGACCGATCTAATCGCAAGCGTTATTCGTCTTCTTAAGTCAGCTAGGTTTTAATATTTCCGAAACAGTTAGGCATAGGATAGGTACATAAAAGGTACAGAGGTACATAAAATGTCCTCTAGAATTTTCTGAAAAATTCAAAAATTTTAAAATATACAGGGTGTTGCATTTAAAATAAGGAAAAGTGATATTGGCCACTGTTACATGACAAACCCTGTATTAAAAGTTTCTGTTAAAAAAATGCGCAACTAAAAATACCAATCGACATGTCCGAGCGTTTTTCCGAACACGCCCCCATTTATTTATTCCACACTGTACAGAATGTTTTAAAAGTCAAATATTAATAAAACTTACCCAAACGCCCTTAAGATATCCAACATATTCTTTTATTAATCAATCAATCAATCACTTGATAAATACAATGCAAATTCATGTAAAACGGATGGATAACAGAACATACAAAAATATGTATTATAAAATAATTATTTTAAATTCTATCATGTATTTGATGTATGACAAATTTAAGAACTTAAAATTAAAAACAAAGTCTGTATATACACAAGTAAAAAAATTGTCCATTTCATATTATTTTCCTAATCCTAATTTTTTCGCTTCGACCTCGTAAATTAATAACCTCCACATTTTCACAACGAATACTTCGGCCTCTTCGTCCAACACCTGAAAAGAAAAACAATTTGTAATATTTGAAATCAAGTGATCTGGACGGTCTTACCATTTGTACATCTTCCAGGATGACTTGTGGCTGCGATCCGGCTAATACTTTTGAACAAATAAAATCTACAAGCGTCGGTTCGGGCTCGCCGATGTATTCGATGATTTTCTTATTGATCCAGGGCCGGATCTTTTTTTCCATTAGTACGTTGTCGATGGCACTCCAATCTAGGTGATACGTGAATAAAGCGTCCTTTTCCGTCGGTATTTTTTCTATTAGAGATTTTATATTTTTCCGCTTCTCTTCCTGAGATTTCGATTCGTCCAATTTCTTCTCGCCGTTCTCTTTACTCTCCTTTTTCGATTTCTTATCTTCGTTATAATCTGAAATTCATTCAATTAGTATATATACATCACGTTAAAAATTAATTTTATGTTTGAATTACTACCAAAATAATGTAAAAAAATCAGTTGTAACTACTATGAAGGTAAGGAATAAAATGACGTTACATTTGAACTACTTTGGATCAAATAAAGTAATTAATACATTTGATTGATTACTTAAATTACTAAGAAAAAAGAAGATATGGTGGTGGGATATTAGCCAAACTGAGAGCATAGCGATAGCGGGGATATGGTAGTTGCCACATGTTCGCTGTAAAAGCATGGCTATGCCTAATACAAAATAATAAGTACTGTAGATTTAAAATACCAACAATTGTGGAAAAAATATTCCTGTAACTTCAAGAATATGCTATGGAAATAACTAAATGGGTTGATATGTTTTAACTAAAAGGAAAAAATGAACTACTAAACGCTTTTAAATTATGAACAAAATGAATAACTCTTAATAACCAGTTCAAATCTATCTTAGGACGACATTGGTTTACGTAATACTCTGTATAATACAATACAATGGATAAAAAAAAAATAGAGACTGACCTAGCGGTACTAATTTTCGTTTCTTAACCTGAGTATTACTATCATCTTCGTCCGGATTAAACACCTCTCTGAGATCGGATTTTCTACGTTTCGAGTCTCTAGTGGGCGATTGTAAGGTAATAGGTTTGGCCAGGGTGATTTTCATTCCCGTACCGGTGGGCGGAGCGACGTGGTCGTCATGATTTGATATGAACGAATGTTTGGAGTCTTCGTCGGGCGCCTGAACTTGCGTCCACTAAAATAAAAAAACAAATATTCAATTTTGAAACTAGGGATGATTTATAGAACTAGTTGAATAAAATCTGCTTTCAATTGTAAAAAAATATTTAACTAAATGAAACCTACATAGATGTGTTTTCCACTAACTATAATATGAAATTTGACATTTTTAGGAAACAGTTGGTTTTTAACATATATAAATTAAACATTTTTTAAAAATAAAAAAGTTTTATATAGACCGCAAATGTCGTAAATCAAAGATTCATGTGAAAAATTATATAAGGAACACAACCATATAGGTTTTATTTGGTTCTACGTAGATTTTTTTTTCTTCGAAGCGAATTAGCGATCTGGATTTACTCCATTAAGCGAGATGTCGTACCTGAGCAGAATTGGAATTGTCCATGGAAGCGCTTTCAGGCTCTGGAGGGGCAGGACTGTAATGGATTTCAGCTTCTATATCACTATCGCTGTCTATCGGTTCGGCTTCAACAGCTGCTAGTTCTTGAGCTGCTTGTTCCATTATATACCTTAAAAAAATAATTTTAAATTAACGAATATTTAACGGTATTTGTTAATTTACTTTTCGCGTTCTTCCCGTTTTCGTTGCCTATCCCGTTCTCTGTCCAATTCCCGCATTCTTTCCCGTTCGCGTGCCTTCTGCCTCTCCATTTCCCGCTCTTTCTCGCGTTCCTTTTGTTTCCAATGTTCTAAATTGACGTCGATCAGCAATTTTGGCTTATATTGTTCTTCTCGCTCCCTCTTCGCCTTAAATAAAAAATAAAATTTAGTTCCGATATTACAGGGCGTAATACTTCACTTACCCTTTCGAATTCCGCGTTCGGATCTTCATGTTCGCCGGAGAATATCCTATTTTTTAACTCTTCTATTTCCTCCTTTTCTTTTAATCGATCTCTATTGTCCATTTCGGCTTCTTTCAAACGCTCCGCCACCCTTTTTTGAAGCTCCCTTCCCCTGAAACAAACGAAAAATAAAAACTGTCGGAACTTGATGGCTAGCGAAGAATCTTACTTGTAATATTTAATATCGTCCCTTTCGTCATCGTAATCTTCGAGGAACTCTTTTAACCGTTTGGCATCGTGTTCTCTTTCCTCCTCCTTCAATCGTTCCTTCTCCCGTTCTTTCTCGTACTCTTTAGCTTTGCGCCTTTCTCTAGTTTCCCAAGCCCTAATAATTAAACGGTTTAGAACGATTGACCCAGCTTCCAGGATAACAATTTATTACCTTAATCTCTCCTGATAGGCGGCCTCCTTTTCTCTAGCCCTCCGTTCGGCTTTTTTCTTCTCTTTCGCTTCGTCCTCCATCTCTTTCTCCTTCAAGAGATCTCTCGAGCTGCGGCGATCGTCGCGATGATCGCGTTCCCGTTCCTTGTCCCGTTCACGTTCCCGCTCGCGATCCCTGTCGCGATCGCGTTCTCTGTCCCTGTCTCGTTCGCGTTCCCGCTGCTCCCGTTCCCTCTCGCGCTCTTTCTCCTTTTCGCGCTCGCGCTCCCTGTCGCGTTCGCGTTCTTTTTCGCGCTCCCTATCGCGATCTCTATCTCTCTCTCTGCTCTTTTCGTGGGACCTGGAAATAAAAAAGTGAATAATTAAGTCGGAAAAGGGAGAAAATTCGCTTCTAATTCGATTTCGGGCTGTAGGACATGGCGTGGCTAATAATTTAACGGTAAGTCATTACATTCTTGTCTACTTACTCCACCGTGAGCTTTTTCTTTCTAAAATAAAATTTTGAATATAAATTTTCTTATTTATTTTACAGAATAAAAATGAATAATGTCGAAATTATGATGCAAACTAACTTCGGTAGTTCCTTAGAGCTCAATTTTAGAGCCGTCATTATTTATTGTTAGCGTGATCGGAAAGTATACGATGATAGATCGATAGATCACACATTTAATGCAAAATTAGTTCCGTCCGATTTCTCCCAGTTACCGAATCACTTACAGAAATCAAAACTAAATAGATATTTCGAAGGTTTCAATCGTTCATATATATATATTTTTTTTTAGAATTGAAATGACTAAGAAGTGAATACAATTTTCCCCAAAAATTAGTTTTTTCCAATTTATCCCCGTATTTCAAAAGAAGAAAAGAATTACCTGGACCTTGATCGCCGCCTTTTCCTCTCCTCTTTGTCCTTCTTTCTTGCAGGACTGGGCGAATGAGATAGAGATCTGTCCCTGTCTCGCGACGACTTGTCCTTTTCTTTTTCTTCGCGTTTCTTGCGCACCTCTTTTTCTTCCTCTTGTTTCTAAAATCAAAAATGGTCTCCTTTAAAGGGGTGACGCGTTGACCGGGAGCTGTTTTATTTAGATAAATGAAAATCATACCGTCACATACCCAGTGGCAAATTGCAGTTAATCGTTTAAGACTTTAGGGGAAGGTATTATTTTTGCTGTAATTGTTTAGAAAGAATTGTAATTAATTACTCTTTTTTGAAATCGTCAAGATAACAACATTAGTAATTTCTGAAATACAATATAATGGATAGGAATTGAACGGTATGTCTTTTTTTTTGGGGACAATTTTAGATTGAAATAAAGATATTTTATGTAGAAAATTGTATTGAATAAATATCTATTTAATCCTTACAAATTTTAGTATTTTATATAAAGTGTTTCATTAATAATACGTCATAGAGTAGTAGTGGGAAAGTGCTTGTTTGTAGGTGTTTTATTTAAATATTTACTATGATTTTGGTCCATTATTTTATATTGTTTAATATTTCATCAGTGGAATCGTCATTTTAATAGGATTGTTTAATTATTTAACTATTATTTTATTAAATTAAATACAGGAAGATACTGTCACTATGCCCTCAATGAGTTTGGAAACATTTAGATTATTTTTTTTATAAAAAGGGGCAGTTTCCAACTTAAATTTAGCAATTTAGTTGGTTTCTCTAGAATTTATAGTTACTTCACAATCAATTATAAAACTTCGAATAAATAGGCCATGCTCCCCGTTTTTCTTGTAGTGGCGAAGCCGGTTCGCCACGTCATCGGCGCCGATCGCCTGCTATAGAGTTAGGTTTATGTAGTAAGTATTACTCCTTTGCCCTTGTTTGTGTTATTCAAAATATCTGCTCAAAATAAAGTATTCATGTGCGAAAAGGAGAGAAAATACGGAAACAGTTTTGTAATGCATTGAAGAAAGACTAAAATAAACAAAGTTCTTTCGAATAGGTACATGTAATCGGTTTTGTTGTGAAGATCATTTTAAGGTTAGTTAATTTCAAATTAATTAAGATATATATTACTACAGTAGTATTTTTAGTCGTACTTGTACTTGCAATAAAAGATCTATAAAAATTCATTTAAAAAGCAAAAGCCGAAACAATGGGACAGGTACTCTATTTTATTTAAATATTAATATGAACCATAGTCCTTGTAAAAGCCATTGAAGATCAGATGGATTTTCCATACCTAATATGTATTTTATTACAAATACAAACTATCTTTTAGTATTATGTAAACTGTGATTCCTGGTATTTTTAATAATATAGAAATTTGTAGGTAAACAGTATAGAAACATCGATTTCTTAGGGCATAAATAAGAAAATAGAGATTTTTATTAATATTTGATATACTGGGTCTTGCAAAAAAACATTTAGAAAATGTTTAAAGCAGATAAAGATGAAAGAGAATATAATAGTATTGTTTTTTTTTATTCCAGCTTGAAACTGATATGGAAAACTATATAGAGAGGAAGATGATGAGCGGAAACGTAAGGCTCAGAAAGGGTGTTTTACCTCATATTTTTAAGTGTCAGCAATCAGGTTCCTGAGAGAGGTGCAGCAGCGGAAAGACGTCGCGTTAAAATCCTTCAAAATATAGTCATCAAATCTCATACACTTAAAAATCAGTGGAGTGGGTTGATTTTAGTAGTGGTAGTGATGCTATTGAAAACGACCCACTCGATCTCTTTGATGACGGACCTACTCTTGGTCCTAACAACAATCATATGAGACATAAAAAAATCTAAGATCTAAACAAGTCTAAACTGATACCACAAACAAGTCAAATATGTTATGTTCTCCAATAAAAAGAGCAGTATCACATGTAAGTACCTGTATCAAATTTAAACTGACAAATAGTCACAGATATATAGATATATTAAAAACGTTGCTTTTTCTGAAAATCCAAAGAAACTTAACAGAGATAATAATAAATTATGATTAATTCTATCAAATGCCTTTGAGTAGTCAATCAAAACAAGAACACATAATTTATTTTCATCAACTGCAGTTAATATATCATCAGTTACTTTAAGAATTGCAGTTGTACAACTGTGCATTGGCCGAAAGCCAGATTGACAGTGAGGAAAAATATTTTGGTTTTTTACATACTTACGTATTCGCTTATCAATCACTTTTTCAAAATTTTTAGATAAAGTTGATAATAAACTAACAGGACGAAGATCTTTAAATTCTTGTGGTACGTTACATTTTGGTATTGGCATGACTTCTGCCAGCTTCCATTCCGACGGATAAGTGGAGTGTTTTATGCAATAGTTAAAAATATGTTTAAGAAATTGTAAGATGTAGGGGCAACTGTTCAAAATCATTGTAATACTGATTTGATCACATCCCATTGCCTTAGACTTTATAGACAATATATAGCGATAAATTTAATTTTCATCTGTTAAGTCGAAACAGAAATCGTATTCATATAATTTTTATGTTTGATAGTATTGCAAAAGTTCAATATCAATTGTAGAATTTTCGCTAGAGCTACTAATAAAATAATTGTTAATGTGGTCAACGTTAGACAGTGAGTAAGGGACCTCATTAGAAGTCTTTTTTGTTATAAATGTCTAAATTTCTACGTACTTTCCAAAAGGAATTTCCTGCGTTGCGAATTTTAAACTATAAGTATGCTTTTTTATCTAAATTTATAGTTTTATTAGTTAAATTTCGCAACTGCTTATAATATTCAAAATGATGAGGATTATTTGTTTTCTTAAATCTATGCATCCATGCAGATCGTCAGTAAATATATGTCAAATCTTTAGGCGCACTGTTCCTTAGTTATCAAAGTACTTTAAATAATGAATTATATGGCCACCTCCTAACAAAATAGCTAAACATTTGTCAATAGCATTTATAAAATCGTTATTTGTAGTAGAATAACTAGTCATTGCCAGGGAATCAATTTGGGACAAATTGTCTGACTGACCACGAACGAATCCCTGCTCCATTATTATTAACAAGTCAACACGTCAACTCGCAAAATCACTCTGTTGGGCGCCAAAATGGCGACTAGCCAGTAGCATTTTGTAGAACCAATCGGCGCTGATGAGGTAGCGCCCTAAATGGGACGGCATTCCAGGCGATATAAAATAACCCAAGACTGTCTACGTAAGTTAGTGGCATATGGAAAACTTTTTTATTATTAGTTTTAGGAAAAGTTATTATTCATGTCTTGAAACGTAAAATTCAATCATCTGATACCAAATTTTATCAGTCCTATACTGGGTTTGTACTTTATTCTTGAGCAATATTTATATTTCTTGACATACCTCGTATACGGCTGAAAAAATTTAATATATGATGGTTGAATTTTAGGTTTTAGACTATCCAAAACTATTTATAAAGGAAACATTTTTTTGATAAAACTAATAATAGTTTTCCATATATAGCCAGCTTACGTAGACATTCGTATATGCCCATTAATAGTGTCAATGGTTATCTTTTACAAAGTGATATTAATGCATTGAAAGACTGGTCAGTGAAGAACTATATGTCACTTAATATCAACGTTACACAATTACTTTTTGTAGAAAACATGACAAGATGTATGTATCGACCATACAATACACTAAACAACTACTTCCTTTCGGACGTTGAATTTTAAGCGCTATATACGTGTTGGCGATCTTATTTGAATTTGATTTTAGTGAAACACCCTGTATACTTACTTTCAAACTTATAAAAAAATATAAACGTTATTTTTTTACCCTTTTTTAAATCTAAAGACATACCGTTTTCATGTAAGATATCCGCATTAAAAATATTTTCGAGAATAAATAAAAATATTGCTAAAAAAAATCAGTATACAGGATGGATCATAACTAACGGGATACAGAGTAACCACACATTATTTGTGTATCGAAATATAAGGATTGGACCAAATATGCCTTGGTAAAAAAGGTTGAAATAATTTTAAGATTATGTATCCTATTTATTTTGGACCACCCTGTATATTAATATTTAATTTTAATAAATGCAAAAGGATACTTTTCGAATCATTTAAAACATTGTATTATGCCTACGAACAATTTCAAAAAAATTCTAAACATCGGTTTTCTTTGGATATCTTACACTTTTTTTAGTTAAGCAAAAAATATTTACCAAAATCAATACAATAGATCTGTGAATTTACATTTGAGAAGCGGTTGTATTCGGATGTTGTATGATTGAAGAAATAAAGTATATTATTCCTTTCTCAAATATAATCCCATCAGAAAATATGAAATTTTGTTTATCGCACCAGTGACAGTAAAGAATTTGCAACGAACAAAAAAATTATGTATGGGACTGCAAATATTTAATTATTTTACAAGACGAATACAATTTGGTTATTTTTAGCCTATATATGATAAGTTGTAGAAAATCAAAATTCAATATTTCTTTTTTTAATTCTATCAAATTATGTTTTGTTAGAAAACTATCAGTATGATTAAAAGTGAGAAATAATGTACAGTGTCTCCAAAAGATTGGGACACAGCTTAACTATAGAATCCTGAGATATTTTCAAAATTATCTGGTTAAGTAGGTATAAAACGTGAGTTTTAGAAAAAAAAAAAAAAAAAAAATTTATCACATAAGAAAAAACCCCACATTAAACTCCTGTGAGATGCTGATTTTATGTTAAAAGATAAATATTCCTGATATTTAAATGTTTCCTATAAAATGCAGAAGTCATCAGATCAGATTTTAGTGTTTTTTACTTTAAGACTGGGTTTACGTGAAAATTGGCGCGAACAAAATGGATGTAAAAATTTAACTATACCATAACCTGTAATATACATACATTGGTGCCAATGGATATAATGTAATAGCTACAGTAGAATACCACAATTGTAGATAGTGACTCATGTTGTAAAGAAATTTTATAGGCCAATCAAATTAGACGTTTACCATGTACAAAAAAAGTTATTTTTAATAGTTGTTGATTTTTTGAATACCGACAAAAGGAGAAATAGTATTAATTAATAAACAAATTAGTGGGGTATTGCAAAATTTATTTAATCTCTTACTAATTTACAAAAACCTTCTCCTTCTACTAAAACCTTTTTATTACCTTATTATTACCCATATTGGTAACGACTCAGGATTTGTTGAAGTAGGTTTAAACGCATTTGTTTCTAAAAAGACTGGAGATTATCATGAGGAAATGAATGCAGAACATTATGAAAAATGGTTTTCAGATATTCTTTTAAAAATCGAACCAGGATCTGTTATTGTTATGTATAACACTCCATACCACAGCCGGCGTGTAGAACAGTTACCAACCACCAAATGAAGAAAAGCTCAGATTGCAGATTGGCTTAGTAAGAAAAATATTAAATTCAATGAACCAATTTTAAAAATTGAGTTACTAAACTTAGCACGGCGTCATAAAGATAAATATGTCAAATATGTATTAGATATTAAACTATTATTACTATCATCTCAAAAGACTATTACAGTTTATAACAAGGATATATAAAAAATATACGAGCCCTGTCTCAGTGAAGTTGGCCCAACCCCACAAAACATATTTGTGAACTTTATTTAAATATTTATGGAAATTTTCCGTGTGTTCCGTATATCACCGAATATTACCGGTGTGGTTAAAAGCGGTTAGTAGCGTTTTCAGGAAGGCTTCTTTTTTGGTTATTGGTAAGTGAAATATTTACGGAACGCTTGTAAATGTCAAACGCCTCATGTCAGATCAATGTATTTTTTGTTGGATGTTGATGTTTGGATGTCTTTTATATTTATGAACTTAAATTAGATATAAGGTAGTTTTTGATGTTTTTACGTTTGCTAAAATATTCCTTCATAAAAAATTAAAAAAGTCCAAAACAAATTTAACTGATATACATGATTATCACAAATGTCAACGTCAACCATAACAACCGATGAAAAAGTTTGGTCACTATGGTGACAGCTGGTACCAACCGCATTTCAGGAACATTGTCCCGTAAATCTACAATTTTCAGGAATTAGACATTTACGGAACGCGATTTGACTAACCAGGTTAACCAAGGTAACATACGGAACAGCAGGATAATAAGACAGCGTGGTTTGTAAAATGATTTGTGTTTGACAAAATACATGATGGAGACAACTTAAGTTGAATAGTCGGTTTATCGGATTCAATAAAATCAAGGCAGGCTTTGTAAAACAAATGATAATATTTGATGTTGCTAAGAAGCCGAATTTGGCGTTTTAATTTAATTAATTTTCGTACATTGGTGTTGTTGTTAACAACTAAAAATGGCTCGTGGTAAAGCTGTTTCTGACGAAATAAAGAAAAACCATATATCACTTGCATTTGAAGGGCCAAAATTCTTCCCAAATCGCTGACAGTGTTAATAAATCGAGATAAACAGTTCGAAATATTATTAAACTGTACAAAACAACTGAATATGTGGTTCAAAAACCGAGAACTGGAAATTATCCGCAACATTCCAATGCCAAGTTGAGCTTTAAAAAGGATTATTAAGCAAAATTGGCGTGCAAATTATAACAAATTGAGAATATTATGAAATCAGGCAATGTGAAAACATTTTCCAAGCAATTTGTCACAGAGCTGCCAAAAAAAACTGAGATTTAAAATTTACAAGGTATGCTTGAATACTTTTTGCTTTTTGTTTGTTTTTAATTCAATATTTTATAGGCCAAAAAGAAGCCCTTACTGACAAGGATTCAGAAGAAAAATAGACTAGCGTGGGCAAAGGAACATCGGTTATGGTCTTCGCACCAATAGAACTCCATTATTTGGAATGAAGCCAAATTTAAAATATGCATTGTTGATTATAGGAGTCGTGTCATAAGAACAAAATAAGAAGTATTTCAGAATGACTGTCTTAAAAAAAAATTAAGTTTCCAGGTTCTGTTAGAATTTAGGGAGCCATGTCAGCTAAAGGAGTATTATGAATATATTAATGGGCTTAAAAATCTACTTAAAACCCCCAATTTAAAAAAATGCGTTTAAATAATATGGAATGTATCTTCCAGCAAGATGGTGCCGCTTGTCACACGGCTAAAAAAGTAAAAGAATGGATGTTAGAAAACAATATTCCACTTTTAAAATGGACGTCCACTAGCCCAAATATATCGCCTATTGAAACGTTGTGGCATATCAGAAAAAACAGCTCAGATCAAATCCCGCAAGAACCGTTCTAGAATTGCGAACCCGTCTTCAAGAAATTACACTATGTCGAGGTGTATCGAATCAGTAATCAGTCGAAAAGGCAGTAGTAATTTGCTGTTATTTGGTTTCGTAATTTTTTTAAATTTATATATACGTATTCGATAATTATTATTGCTGGTTTTCCTCACCTTGTGCATCTTTAAAATAGAAAAATAATTTTTTGACAACCAATTCGTTCTAAAATGCTGAAGATAATTTTTAATAATAACCGCACGCCTATGACTCGTCGATTTTCTTTCCACTCAGACCCGGAAAGGTCTATGTTAAAAATGTGAGTCACTCTCTACAATTATGGTATTTGATTGTATATGATTTGGATTTTGCATTAAAATAATCAAATTTAATAACTAGCTCCATTTTAGAACCAGTTTGTAGTTCAAGGGTATTGCCATCAGAGGGCTACTTGAGTTTAGTAAATATTCAGCCAAATGAAGGATAAATCAATAAATATCACGTAGGCTCTAAAAAGTTATCACCAAATTTGTATTGCGACATTTTTATAAAAATCTCTTTTTGTACGCAAAATTATTTTTTTTTTACTTTTACCGAGTTAACCAGACAATTTTTGATAAATTTTATTAGTATTCCAATCATTTGAAGATATTTTTATGCAAATTCCCTACAAGCACGATCATAATCTAAAAAAAAACATATCGATTTGAAAGTGGACAATGATTTAAAAAAAATGTCTACAGGAATATTTTCAACTTACACTCGAATCTCTAGCAGAAAATCCCTTATCGTGAGGTCGGACACGAATCCCAAACACTTGCGACGTCTCAAATTTTTCGTCGATTGATTTCGATTATGACAAGTTAAAACTAGGGACCGTAACTTACAAATACGATCCGAAGTTATTATATAGAAATAATAACAATCTAATCTTTCACAAAGTGATTATACAATAATAAATAGTCAAATTTTATAATGCAAGTAAATTGTAACAAATGCAAATCGAATCGAGAGTAAATAAAAAAACAATATGCAACGAAAATATTATTTGTGACCTGTTTTTGAAATTCCATTATTGTCAAAAAACATTTTAATTAACACGTTTCCTGTCAAGTACTTTATTAAAAAGACGTCTCTACCGGCCGAGGGAAAAAGATGTTTGCGAGTTAGTACGAGCTCATGGGGAAAAAACGTTCGCATAAGATCTCAAGTTAGTACAAGCTTATGAAAGTTTGTACACTGTTAACTTGTGTAGGCTCGTACAAGCTCAGGAATGTTCATATAAGCTTGATCAAGCTCTGGTAACGGCGCGCACAAACTCATGAAGGTTCGTAAAAGCTTTTTAAAGTTTGCATACGTTCGCACATACTCTAGCGAGCTATTATGACCTTGTAAACGTTTGTATTGGTTCAAATAGAAATGAAAAGGCTTGTAAAAAATATTGGATATTGATATACGCTCGTGAAGGATCATTCAAACTCATGGAGATCCTAAGCTGTTGGTTTGTCCCAAGCTGATGAAGGTTTGTACGCTGTTTAACAGTTCAGACTTGTGTAGACTCGTACAAGCTCGGGAATGTTCATATAAGCTTGTGTAAGCTCTGGTAACGGCTTGCACAAACTCAAGAAGGTTCGTACAAGATTTCTAAAGTTCGCGTACGTTCGCAGTTGTTCGCACACACTCTAGCGAGCTAGTGTGACCTTGTAAACGTTTGTATTGGTTCAAATAGATATAAAAAGGCTCGTAAAAATTCTTGGATATTCATATAAGCTTGTGAAGGATTATTCAAACTCATGGAGGTCCTAAGCTATGTTGGTTTGTCCCAAGCTGTTGAAGGTTTGTACGCTGTTTAACAGTTCAGACTTGTGTAAACTCGTACAAGCTCGGGAATGTTCATATAAGCTTGTGCGAGCTCTGGTAACAGCTTGTACAAACTCAAGAAGGTTCGTACAAGATTTTTAAAGTTCGCATACGTTCGCACACACTCTAACGAGCTAGTATGACCTTGTAAACGTTTGTATTGGTTCAAATAGATATAGAGGCTCGTAAAAATTCTTGGATATTCATGTAAGCTTGTGAAGTGTTAAGAATCATTCAAACTTATGGAGATCCTAAGCTATGTTGGTTTGTCCCAAGGTGAATCTGCTCTTCACAGGGAACGTGTAGATAATACAGTTTTTGTAAAAATAAAATCAACGTCTTCAAATAATTAGAAAGATCGCGACATTTTTTTAGAGATCGACAAATATTTGATATATGGGTTGATTATATTCAGGTCAATTTTACGGGTTTATATTTTCCAAAAGGAAGATGTTCTGTAGTATAATTGCTTAAGCGCAAAAGTGGTTATTCATGGTATACAGTATTGAAAGAAAGAAAGGAAAAGGAAGGAAGCAAGAAAGAAAGAAAGGAAGGAACGAAGGAAGGAAGGACTGTCTCATCATGTTGACGAACTTGGACCATAATTCTTTTTGAGGAGGAAAAAAAAATATCACGACCTCATTAAATAACAGGTGTTAATTTTATGCAGAATGGAACTGTGACTTTTAAGCAAAAAATAAATCAAA
>OV651813.1:2628927-2739944 GCA_927349885.1 Psylliodes chrysocephalus
ACACGTGTTTTATGAAGTGGCTATACAGGTTGTTATAGTATACAGGGTGCTAAATCATTTAAAAACAATAATTTTGAAGTTAATTCTTTTAACTTCTAACAATATATTTTATTTTTTAATGTATTTTACTTAACACTTTTTTGACTAGTCTGATAGGATTTTACATTATGTACCTAGTGTATAATGCTCAAAGATGAATAAATTCTATTTCTATTAGCTGTAACTAGGTCATTATTAGAAGGAGCATCTGCTTCATTTTGCTTGATATTAAATATAATTATATTTTTCTTCCTTGTTTCCCTGTTGGAGACTTCACCAAGCACTGAATCAATGTCACCAACAGCTTTAACATCACGCGTTGATGATTAGGAAGACAGGTCCTGGACTTGTTTGTTCAAGCTAGGTTAAATTTAGTTTATCATTTTCCAATCCTCTAATATTGCCCTTAAGTAAATCAATTTCCGTAGCCAATGCTGCTCAAAAAAATATTACATCTACAATCGTTTTTGTTTCGCTTCTCCTGTAAAATTAACATTTATAAGGTTATGGCACTATTGAAACAGGGTGCGATATATTAATTAGTTAAATCCTCAATTTTTTAGAGAAAATTAGTTTATCACAATGCAGGTCACTTAATCTACAAGTAGATATAAAAAAATTTTAAACTTTTACGTTTTTACCAGTGAAAAATAGTTTTTTGTTAAAACAACCATGTACCTGTATAGACTCACTACTAACATGTATATGTTCAAAATGCTTGCGGCGAACCTCTTGGTAACATCCTAATCTGAAATAAAAATGTCTTATTCAACATCTCAGGAGTGACCGATCTAATCGCAAGCGTTATTCGTCTTCTTAAGTCAGCTAGGTTTTAATATTTCCGAAACAGTTAGGCATAGGATAGGTACATAAAAGGTACAGAGGTACATAAAATGTCCTCTAGAATTTTCTGAAAAATTCAAAAATTTGAAAATATACAGGGTGTTGCATTTAAAATAAGGAAAATGATATTGGCCACTGTTACATGACAAACCCTGTATTAAAAGTTTCTGTTAAAAAAATGCGCAACTAAAAATACCAATCGACATGTCCGAGCGTTTTTCCGAACACGCCCCCATTTATTTATTCCACACTGTACAGAATGTTTTAAAAGTCAAATATTAATAAAACTTACCCAAACGCCCTTAAGATATCCAACATATTCTTTTATTAATCAATCAATCAATCACTTGATAAATACAATGCAAATTCATGTAAAATGGATGGATAACAGAACATACAAAAATATGTATTATAAAATAATTATTTTAAATTCTATCATGTATTTGATGTATGACAAATTTAAGAACTTAAAATTAAAAACAAAGTCTGTATATACACAAGTAAAAAAATTGTCCATTTCATATTATTTTCCTAATCCTAATTTTTTCGCTTCGACTTCGTAAATTAATAACCTCCACATTTTCACAACGAATACTTCGGCCTCTTCGTCCAACACCTGAAAAGAAAAACAATTTGTAATATTTGAAATCAAGTGATCTGGACGGTCTTACCATTTGTACATCTTCCAGGATGACTTGTGGCTGCGATCCGGCTAATACTTTTGAACAAATAAAATCTACAAGCGTCGGTTCGGGCTCGCCGATGTATTCGATGATTTTCTTATTGATCCAGGGCCGGATCTTTTTTTCCATTAGTACGTTGTCGATGGCACTCCAATCTAGGTGATACGTGAATAAAGCGTCCTTTTCCGTCGGTATTTTTTCTATTAGAGATTTTATATTTTTCCGCTTCTCTTCCTGAGATTTCGATTCGTCCAATTTCTTCTCGCCGTTCTCTTTACTCTCCTTTTTCGATTTCTTATCTTCGTTATAATCTGAAATTCATTCAATTAGTATATATACATCACGTTAAAAATTAATTTTATGTTTGAATTACTACCAAAATAATGTAAAAAAATCAGTTGTAACTACTATGAAGGTAAGGAATAAAATGACGTTACATTTGAACTACTTTGGATCAAATAAAGTAATTAATACATTTGATTGATTACTTAAATTACTAAGAAAAAAGAAGATATGGTGGTGGGATATTAGCCAAACTGAGAGCATAGCGATAGCGGGGATATGGTAGTTGCCACATGTTCGCTGTAAAAGCATGGCTATGCCTAATACAAAATAATAAGTACTGTAGATTTAAAATACCAACAATTGTGGAAAAAATATTCCTGTAACTTCAAGAATATGCTATGGAAATAACTAAATGGGTTGATATGTTTTAACTAAAAGGAAAAAATGAACTACTAAACGCTTTTAAATTATGAACAAAATGAATAACTCTTAATAACCAGTTCAAATCTACCTTAGGACGACATTGGTTTACGTAATACTCTGTATAATACAATACAATGGATAAAAAAAAAATAGAGACTGACCTAGCGGTACTAATTTTCGTTTCTTAACCTGAGTATTACTATCATCTTCGTCCGGATTAAACACCTCTCTGAGATCGGATTTTCTACGTTTCGAGTCTCTAGTGGGCGATTGTAAGGTAATAGGTTTGGCCAGGGTGATTTTCATTCCCGTACCGGTGGGCGGAGCGACGTGGTCGTCATGATTTGATATGAACGAATGTTTGGAGTCTTCGTCGGGCGCCTGAACTTGCGTCCACTAAAATAAAAAAACAAATATTCAATTTTGAAACTAGGGATGATTTATAGAACTAGTTGAATAAAATCTGCTTTCAATTGTAAAAAAATATTTAACTAAATGAAACCTACATAGATGTGTTTTCCACTAACTATAATATGAAATTTGACATTTTTAGGAAACAGTTGGTTTTTAACATATATAAATTATACATTTTTTAAAAATAAAAAAGTTTTATATAGACCGCAAATGTCGTAAATCAAAGATTCATGTGAAAAATTATATAAGGAACACAACCATATAGGTTTTATTTGGTTCTACGTAGATTTTTTTTTCTTCGAAGCGAATTAGCGATCTGGATTTACTCCATTAAGCGAGATGTCGTACCTGAGCAGAATTGGAATTGTCCATGGAAGCGCTTTCAGGCTCTGGAGGGGCAGGACTGTAATGGATTTCAGCTTCTATATCACTATCGCTGTCTATCGGTTCGGCTTCAACAGCTGCTAGTTCTTGAGCTGCTTGTTCCATTATATACCTTAAAAAAATAATTTTAAATTAACGAATATTTAACGGTATTTGTTAATTTACTTTTCGCGTTCTTCCCGTTTTCGTTGCCTATCCCGTTCTCTGTCCAATTCCCGCATTCTTTCCCGTTCGCGTGCCTTCTGCCTCTCCATTTCCCGCTCTTTCTCGCGTTCCTTTTGTTTCCAATGTTCTAAATTGACGTCGATCAGCAATTTTGGCTTATATTGTTCTTCTCGCTCCCTCTTCGCCTTAAATAAAAAATAAAATTTAGTTCCGATATTACAGGGCGTAATACTTCACTTACCCTTTCGAATTCCGCGTTCGGATCTTCATGTTCGCCGGAGAATATCCTATTTTTTAACTCTTCTATTTCCTCCTTTTCTTTTAATCGATCTCTATTGTCCATTTCGGCTTCTTTCAAACGCTCCGCCACCCTTTTTTGAAGCTCCCTTCCCCTGAAACGAACGAAAAATAAAAACTGTCGGAACTTGATGGCTAGCGAAGAATCTTACTTGTAATATTTAATATCGTCCCTTTCGTCATCGTAATCTTCGAGGAACTCTTTTAACCGTTTGGCATCGTGTTCTCTTTCCTCCTCCTTCAATCGTTCCTTCTCCCGTTCTTTCTCGTACTCTTTGGCTTTGCGCCTTTCTCTAGTTTCCCAAGCCCTAAAAATTAAACGGTTTAGAACGATTGACCCAGCTTCCAGGATAACAATTTATTACCTTAATCTCTCCTGATAGGCGGCCTCCTTTTCTCTAGCCCTCCGTTCGGCTTTTTTCTTCTCTTTCGCTTCGTCCTCCATCTCTTTCTCCTTCAAGAGATCTCTCGAGCTGCGGCGATCGTCGCGATGATCGCGTTCCCGTTCCTTGTCCCGTTCACGTTCCCGCTCGCGATCCCTGTCGCGATCGCGTTCTCTGTCCCTGTCTCGTTCGCGTTCCCGCTGCTCCCGTTCCCTCTCGCGCTCTTTCTCCTTTTCGCGCTCGCGCTCCCTGTCGCGTTCGCGTTCTTTTTCGCGCTCCCTATCGCGATCTCTATCTCTCTCTCTGCTCTTTTCGTGGGACCTGGAAATAAAAAAGTGAATAATTAAGTCGGAAAAGGGAGAAAATTCGCTTCTAATTCGATTTCGGGCTGTAGGACATGGCGTGGCTAATAATTTAACGGTAAGTCATTACATTCTTGTCTACTTACTCCACCGTGAGCTTTTTCTTTCTAAAATAAAATTTTGAATATAAATTTTCTTATTTATTTTACAGAATAAAAATGAATAATGTCGAAATTATGATGCAAACTAACTTCGGTAGTTCCTTAGAGCTCAATTTTAGAGCCGTCATTATTTATTGTTAGCGTGATCGGAAAGTATACGATGATAGATCGATAGATCACACATTTAATGCAAAATTAGTTCCGTCCGATTTCTCCCAGTTACCGAATCACTTACAGAAATCAAAACTAAATAGATATTTCGAAGGTTTCAATCGTTCATATATAATATATATATATTTTTTTTAGAATTGAAATGACTAAGAAGTGAATACAATTTTCCCCAAAAATTAGTTTTTTCCAATTTATCCCCGTATTTCAAAAGAAGAAAAGAATTACCTGGACCTTGATCGCCGCCTTTTCCTCTCCTCTTTGTCCTTCTTTCTTGCAGGACTGGGCGAATGAGATAGAGATCTGTCCCTGTCTCGCGACGACTTGTCCTTTTCTTTTTCTTCGCGTTTCTTGCGCACCTCTTTTTCTTCCTCTTGTTTCTAAAATCAAAAATGGTCTCCTTTAAAGGGGTGACGCGTTGACCGGGAGCTGTTTTATTTAGATAAATGAAAATCATACCGTCACATACCCAGTGGCAAATTGCAGTTAATCGTTTAAGACTTTAGGGGAAGGTATTATTTTTGCTGTAATTGTTTAGAAAGAATTGTAATTAATTACTCTTTTTTGAAATCGTCAAGATAACATTAGTAATTTCTGAAATACAATATAATGGATAGGAATTGAACGGTATGTCTTTTTTTTTTTGGGACAATTTTAGATTGAAATAAAGATATTTTACGTAGAAAATTGTATTGAATAAATATCTATTTAATCCTTACAAATTTTAGTATTTTATATAAAGTGTTTCATTAATAATACGTCATAGAGTAGTAGTGGGAAAGTGCTTGTTTGTAGGTGTTTTATTTAAATATTTACTAGGATTTTGGTCCATTATTTTATATTGTTTAATATTTCATCAGTGGAATCGTCATTTTAATAGGATTGTTTAATTATTTAACTATTATTTTATTAAATTAAATACAGGAAGATACTGTCACTATGCCCTCAATGAGTTTGGAAACATTTAGATTATTTTTTTAATAAAAAGGGGCAGTTTCCAACTTAAATTTAGCAATTTAGTTGGTTTCTCTAGAATTTATAGTTACTTCACAATCAATTATAAAACTTCGAATAAATAGGCCATGCTCCCCGTTTTTCTTGTAGTGGCGAAGCCGGTTCGCCACGTCATCGGCGCCGATCGCCTGCTATAGAGTTAGGTTTATGTAGTAAGTATTACTCCTTTGCCCTTGTTTGTGTTATTCAAAATATCTGCTCAAAATAAAGTATTCATGTGCGAAAAGGAGAGAAAATACGGAAACAGTTTTGTAATGCAATGAAGAAAGACTAAAATAAACAAAGTTCTTTCGAATAGGTACATGTAATCGGTTTTGTTGTGAAGATCATTTTGAGGTAAGTTAATTTCAAATTAATTAAGATATATATTACTACAGTAGTAATTTTAGTCGTACTTGTACTTGCAATAAAAGATCTATAAAAATTCATTTAAAAAGCAAAAGCCGAAACAATGGGACAGGTACTCTATTTTATGTAAATATTAATATGAACCATAGTCCTTGTAAAAGCCATTGAAGATCAGATGGATTTTCCATACCTAATATGTATTTTATTACAATTACAAACTATCTTTTAGTATTATGTAAACTGTGATTCCTGGTATTTTTAATAATATAGAAATTTGTAGGTAAACAGTATAGAAACATCGATTTCTTAGGGCATAAATAAGAAAATAGAGATTTTTATTAATATTTGATATACTGGGTCTTGCAAAAAAACATTTAGAAAATGTTTAAAGCAGATAAAGATGGAAGAGAATATAATAGTATTGTTTTTTTTTATTCCAGCTTGAAACTGATATGGAAAACTATATAGAGAGGAAGATGATGAGCGGAAACGTAAGGCTCAGAAAGGGTGTTTTACCTCATATTTTTAAGTGTCAGCAATCAGGTTCCTGAGAGAGGTGCAGCAGCGGAAAGACGTCGCGTTAAAATCCTTCAAAATATAGTCATCAAATCTCATACACTTAAAAATCAGTGGAGTGGGTTGATTTTAGTAGTGGTAGTGATGCTATTGAAAACGACCCACTCGATCTCTTTGATGGCGGACCTACTCTTGGTCCTAACAACAATCATATGAGACATAAAAAAATCTAAGATCTAAACAAGTCTAAACTGATACCACAAACAAGTCAAATATGTTATGTTCTCCAATAAAAAGAGCAGTATCACATGTAAGTACCTGTATCAAATTTAAACTGACAAATAGTCACAGATATATAGATATATTAAAAACGTTGCTTTTTCTGAAAATCCAAAGAAACTTAACAGAGATAATAATAAATTATGATTAATTCTATCAAATGCCTTTAAGTAGTCAATCAAAACAAGAACACATAATTTATTTTCATCAACTGCAGTTAATATATCATCAGTTACTTTAAGAATTGCAGTTATTTATTTTGGTTTTCTACATACTTACGTATTCGCTTATCAATCACTTTTTCAAAATTTTTAGATAAAGTTGATAATAAACTAACAGGACGAAGATCTTTAAATTCTTGTGGTACGTTACATTTTGGTATTGGCATGACTTCTGCCAGCTTCCATTCCGACGGATAAGTGGAGTGTTTTATGCAATAGTTAAAAATATGTTTAAGAAATTGTAAGATGTAGGGGCAACTGTTCAAAATCATTGTAATACTGATTTGATCACATCCCATTGCCTTAGACTTTATAGACAATATATAGCGATAAATTTAATTTTTAAAGTCGAAACAGAAATCGTATTCATATAATTTTTATGTTTGATAGTATTGCAAAAGTTCAATATCAATTGTAGAATTTTCGCTAGAGCTACTAATAAAATAATTGTTAATGTGGTCAACGTTAGACAGTGAGTAAGGGACCAAATTAGAACAGTCTTTTTTGTTATAAATGTGTAAATTTCTACGTACTTTCCAAAAGGAATTTCCTGCGTTGCGAATTTTAAACTATAAGTATGCTTTTTTTTCTAAATTTATAGTTTTATTAGTTAAATTTCGCAACTGCTTATAATATTCAAAATGATGAGGATTATTTGTTTTCTTAAATCTATGCAGCCATGCAGTTTGGAAGATCGTCAGTAAATATATGTCAAATCTTTAGGCGCACTGTTCCTTAGTTATCAAAGTACTTTAAATAATGAATTATATGGCCACCTCCTAACAAAATAGCTAAACATTTGTCAATAGCATTTATAAAATCGTTATTTGTAGTAGAATAACTAGTCATTGCCAGGGAATCAATTTGGGACAAATTGTCTGACTGACCACGAACGAATCCCTGCTCCATTATTATTAACAAGTCGACACGTCAACTCGCAAAATCACTCTGTTGGGCGCCAAAATGGCGACTAGCCAGTATCATTTTGTAGAACCAATCGGCGCTGATGAGGTAACGCCCTAAATGGGACGGCATTCCAGGCGATATAAAATAACCCAAGACTGTCTACGTAAGTTAGTGGCATATGGAAAACTTTTTTATTATTAGTTTTAGGAAAAAGTTATTATTCATGTCTTGAAACGTAAAATTCAATCATCAATCAATCAAATTTTATCAGTCCTATACTGGGTTTGTACTTTATTCTTGAGCAATATTTATATTTCTTGACATACCTCGTATACGGCTGAAAAAATTTAATATATGATGGTTGAATTTTAGGTTTTAGACTATCCAAAACTATTTATAAAGGAAACATTTTTTTGATAAAACTAATAATAGTTTTCCATATATAGCCAGCTTACGTAGACATTCGTATATGCCCATTAATAGTGTCAATGGTTATCTTTTACAAAGTGATATTAATGCATTGAAAGACTGGTCAGTGAAGAACTATATGTCACTTAATATCAACGTTACACAATTACTTTTTGTAGAAAACATGACAAGATGTATGTATCGACCATACAAGACACTAAACAACTACTTCCTTTCGGACGTTGAATTTTAAGCGCTATATACGTGTTGGCGATCTTATTTGAATTTGATATTAGTGAAACACCCTGTATACTTACTTTCAATCTTATAAAAAAATATAAACGTTATTTTTTTACCCTTTTTTAAATCTAAAGACATACCGTTTTCATGTAAGATATCCGCATTAAAAATATTTTCGAGAATAAATAAAAATATTGCTAAAAAAAATCAGTATACAGGATGGATCATAACTAACGGGATACAGAGTAACCACACATTATTTGTGTATCGAAATATAAGGATTGGACCAAATATGCCTTGGTAAAAAAAAGGTTGAAATAATTTTAAGATTATGTATCCTATTAATTTTGGACCACCCTGTATATTAATATTTAATTTTAATAAATGCAAAAGGATAATTTTCGAATCATTTAAAACATTGTATTATGCCTACGAACAATTTCAAAAAAATTCTAAACATCGGTTTTCTTTGGATATCTTACACTTTTTTTTAGTTAAGCAAAAAATATTTACCAAAATCAATACAATAGATCTGTGAATTTACATTTGAGAAGCGGTTGTATTCGGATGTTGTATGATTGAAGAAATAAAGTATATTATTCCTTTCTCAAATATAATCCCATCAGAAAATATGAAATTTTGTTTATCGCACCAGTGACAGTAAAGAATTTGCAACGAACAAAAAAATTATGTATGGGACTGCAAATATTTAATTATTTTACAAGACGAATACAATTTGGTTATTTTTAGCCTATATATGATAAGTTGTAGAAAATCAAAATTCAATATTTCTTTTTTTAATTCTATCAAATTATGTTTTGTTAGAAAACTATCAGTATGATTAAAAGTGAGAAATAATGTACAGTGTCTCCAAAAGATTGGGACACAGCTTAACTATAGAATCCTGAGATATTTTCAAAATTATCTGGTTAAGTAGGTATAAAACGTGTTTTAGAAAAAAAAAAAAAAAATAATTTATCACATAAGAAAAAAACTCCACATTAAACTCCTGTGATATACTGATTTTATGTTAAAAGATAAATATTCCTGATATCTAGATATTTCCTATAAAATGCAGAAGTCATCAGATCAGATTTTAGTGTTTTTTTACTTTAAGACTGGGTTTACGTGAAAATTGGCGCGAACAAAATGGATGTAAAAATTTAACTATACCATAACCTGTAATATACATACATTGGTGCCAATGGATATAATGTAATAGCTACAGTAGAATACCACAATTGTAGATAGTGACTCATGTTGTAAAGAAATTTTATAGGCCAATCAAATTAGACGTTTACCATGTACAAAAAAAGTTATTTTTAATAGTTGTTGATTTTTTGAATACCGACAAAAGGAGAAATAGTATTAATTAATAAACAAATTAGTGGGGTATTGCAAAATTTATTTAATCTCTTACTAATTTACAAAAACCTTCTCCTTCTACTAAAACCTTTTTATTACCTTATTATTACCCATATTGGTAACGACTCAGGATTTTTTGAAGTAGGTTTAAACGCATTTGTTTCTAAAACGACTGGAGATTATCATGAGGAAATGAATGCAAAACATTATGAAAAATGGTTTTCAGATATTCTCTTAAAAATCGAACCAGAATCTGTTATTGTTATGGATAACACTCCATATCACAGCCGGCGTGTAGAACAGTTACCAACCACCAAATGAAGAAAAGTCCAGATTGCAGATTGGCTTAGTAAGAAAAATATTAAATTCAATGAACCAATTTTAAAAATTGAGTTACTAAACTTAGCACGGCGTCATAAAGATAAATATGTCAAATATGTATTAGATATTAAACTATTATTACTATTACTATCATCTCAAAAGACTATTACAGTTTATAACAAGGATATATAAAAAATATACGAGCCCTGTCTCAGTGAAGTTGGCCCAACCCCACAAAACATATTTGTGAACTTTATTTAAATATTTATGGAAATTTTCCGTGTGTTCCGTATATCACCTAATATTACCGGTGTGGTTAAAAGCGGTTAGTAGCGTTTTCAGGAAGGCTTCTTTTTTGGTTATTGGTAAGTGAAATATTTACGGAACGCTTGTAAATGTCAAACGCCTCATGTCAGATCAATGTATTTTTTGTTGGATGTTGATGTTTGGATGTCTTTTATATTTATGAACTTAAATTAGATATAAGGTAGTTTTTGATGTTTTTACGTTTGCTAAAATATTCCTTCTTAAAAAATTAAAAAAGTCCAAAACAAATTTAACTGCTATACATGATTATCACAAATGTCAACGTCAACCATAACAACCGATGAAAAAGTTTGGTCACTATGGTGACAGCTGGTACCAACCGCATTTCAGGAACATTGTCCCGTAAATCTACAATTTTCAGGAATTAGACATTTACGGAACGCGATTTGACTAACCAGGTTAACCAAGGTAACATACGGAACAGCAGGATAATAAGACAGCGTGGTTTGTAAAATGATTTGTGTTTGACAAAATACATGATGGAGACAACTTAAGTTGAATAGTCGGTTTATCGGATTCAATAAAATCAAGGCAGGCTTTGTAAAACAAATGATAATATTTGATGTTGCTAAGAAGCCGAATTTGGCGTTTTAATTTAATTAATTTTCGTACATTGGTGTTGTTGTTAACAACTAAAAATGGCTCGTGGTAAAGCTGTTTCTGACGAAATAAAGAAAAACCATATATCACTTGCATTTGAAGGGCCAAAATTCTTCCCAAATCGCTGACAGTGTTAATAAATCGAGATAAACAGTTCGAAATATTATTAAACTGTACAAAACAACTGAATATGTGGTTCAAAAACCGAGAACTGGAAATTATCCGCAACATTCCAATGCCAAGTTGAGCTTTAAAAAGGATTATCAAGCAAAATTGGCGTGCAAATTATAACAAATTGAGAATATTATGAAATCAGGCAATGTGAAAACATTTTCCAAGCAATTTGTCACAGAGCTGCCAAAAAAAACTGAGATTTAAAACTTACAAGGTATGCTTGAATACTTTTTGCTTTTTGTTTGTTTTTAATTCAATATTTTATAGGCCAAAAAGAAGCCCTTACTGACAAGGATTCAGAAGAAAAATAGACTAGCGTGGGCAAAGGAACATCGGTTATGGTCTTCGCACCAATAGAACTCCATTATTTGGAATGATGAAGCCAAATTTAAAATATGCATTGTTGATTATAGGAGTCGTGTCATAAGAACAAAATAAGAAGTATTTCAGAATGACTGTCTTAAAAAAAAAATTAAGTTTCCAGGTTCTGTTAGAATTTAGGGAGCCATGTCAGCTAAAGGAGTATTATGAATATATTAATGGGCTTAAAAATCTACTTAAAACCCCCAATTTAAAAAAATGCGTTTAAATAATATGGAATGTATCTTCCAGCAAGATGGTGCCGCTTGTCACACGGCTAAAAAAGTAAAAAAATGGATGTTAGAAAACAATATTCCACTTTTAAAATGGACGTCCACTAGCCCAAATCTATCGCCTATTGAAACGTTGTGGCATATCAGAAAAAACAGCTCAGATCAAATCCCGCAAGAACCGTTCTAGAATTGCGAACCCGTCTTCAAGAAATGACACTATGTCGAGGTGTATCGAATCAGTAATCAGTCGAAAAGGCAGTGGTAATTTGCTGTTATTTGGTTTCGTAATTTTTTTAAATTTATATATACGTATTCGATAATTATTATTGCCGGTTTTTCTCACCTTGTGCATCTTTAAAATAGAAAAATAATTTTTGTGACAACCAATTCGTTCTAAAATGCTGAAGATAATTTTTAATAATAACCGCACGCCTATGACTCGTCGATTTCCTTTCCCCTCAGACCCGCAAAGGTCCATGTTAAAAATGTGAGTCACTCTCTACAATTGTGATATTTGACTGTATATGATTTGGATGTTGCAATAAAATAATCAGATTTAACAACTAGCTGCATTTTCAGTCCATTTTAGTAACCAGTTTGTAATTCAAGGGCATCGCCATCAGAGGGCTACTTGAGTTTAGCCAACCGAAAGATAAATCAATAAATATCACGTACGCTCTAAAAAGTTATCACCAAATTTGTATTGCGACATTTTTATAAAAGTCTCTTTTTGTATGCAAAATTATTTTTTTTTTACTTTTACCGAGTTAACCAGACAATTTTTGATAAATTTTATTAGTATCCCAATCATTTGAAGATATTTTTATGCAAATTCCCTACAAGCACGATCATAATCTAAAAAAAAAACATATCGATTTGAAAGTGGACAATGATTTAAAAAAAATGTCTACAGGAATATTTTCAACTTACACTCGAATCTCTAGCAGAAAATCCCTTATCGTGAGGTCGGACACGAATCCCAAACACTTGCGACGTCTCAAATTTTTCGTCGATTGATTTCGATTATGACAAGTTAAAACTAGGGACCGTAACTTACAAATACGGTCCGAAGTTATTATATAGAAATAATAACAATCTAATCTTTCACAAAGTGATTATACAATAATAAATAGTCAAATTTTATAATGCAAGTAAATTGTAACAAATGCAAATCGAATCGAGAGTAAATAAAAAAACAATATGCAACGAAAATATTATTTGTGACCTGTTTTTGAAATTCCATTATTGTCAAAAAACATTTTAATTAACACGTTTCCTGTCAAGTACTTTATTAAAAAGACGTCTCTACCGGCCGAGGGAAAAAGATGTTTGCGAGTTAGTACGAGCTCATGGGGAAAAAACGTTCGCATAAGATCTCAAGTTAGTACAAGCTTATGAAAGTTTGTACACTGTTAACTTGTGTAGACTCGCACAAGCTCAGGAATGTTCATATAAGCTTGATCAAGCTCTGGTAACGGCGCTCACAAACTCATGAAGGTTCGTAAAAGCTTTTTAAAGTTTGCATACGTTCGCACATACTCTAGCGAGCTATTATGACCTTGTAAACGTTTGTATTGGTTCAAATAGAAATGAAAAGGCTTGTAAAAAATATTGGATATTGATATACGCTCGTGAAGGATCATTCAAACTCATGGAGATCCTAAGCTGTTGGTTTGTCCCAAGCTGATGAAGGTTTGTACGCTGTTTAACAGTTCAGACTTGTGTAGACTCGTACAAGCTCGGGAATGTTCATATAAGCTTGTGCGAGCTCTGGTAACAGCTTGTACAAACTCAAGAAGGTTCGTACAAGATTTTTAAAGTTCGCATACACTCTAACGAGCTAGTATGACCTTGTAAACGTTTGTATTGGTTCAAATAGATATAGAGGCTCGTAAAAATTCTTGGATATTCATGTAAGCTTGTGAAGTGTTAAGAATCATTCAAACTTATGGAGATCCTAAGCTATGTTGGTTTGTCCCAAGGTGAATCTGCTCTTCACAGGGAACGTGTAGATAATACAGTTTTTGTAAAAATAAAATCAACGTCTTCAAATAATTAGAAAGATCGCAACATTTTTTTAGAGATCGACAAATATTTGATATATGGGTTGATTATATTAAGGTCAATTTTACGGGTTTATATTTTCCAAAAGGAAGATGTTCTGTAGTATAATTGCTTAAGCGCAAAAGTGGTTATTCATGGTATACAGTATTGAAAGAAAGAAAGGAAAAGGAAGGAAGCAAGAAAGAAAGGAAGGAAGGAAGGAAGGACTGTCTCATCATGTTGACGAACTTGGACCATAATTCTTTTTGAGGAGGAAAGGATCACTTATAAAAAATGTCACGACCTCACTAAATAACAGGTGTTAATTTTATGCAGAATGGAACTGTGACTTTTAAGCAAAAAATAAATCAAAATTTGATACCGTAACGAATTAATTTGAAAAGGTATCTAAATAATTATTTATTTCTAAAGAAATACCAATACTTTTTTATAAATGTAACAAGTTTGTAATTAATGTAAGATATATGATGAACAAATGTGTGTTGCTGCATAATAATTTCATAACTCAATTCCAGTAACTATTTTCAAATTTTAGCAATCATACTTAAAACAGGAAAAATTTGGAGAAAAAAACTATGCAATATGAATAGATTTTTTACTCGGCCTTTTAATGGATGCTGGTACATATATGTATCATTTGAATTAATGAACAGTTCAAATGTCAAAATGTGGTATGCATTTTTGTACCAGCAGTCAACAAAGTTTAAGTTACATTTGACAAGACGCTAGCAAGATAAAAATGAAACTGAATGGTTATGAGTGGTACATATGCGTACCACAACAAATGTTGGTGGTACACGCCATCGTATTGGCGCTGACTGCTATTAACTGTTTGGATTTGTTCACTTTTTTATCGTTTTATAAAAAAATATTTATTTCTGTTTACTTTTTTTAAATAAAATGTCTGAAGATGGGATAAACCCCCCTCCCCCGTAGTTCTCAGAAACCCCTCCCATGAAAAGTTTCTGGCTGCGCCACTGCATAATATGTACCAATTCGATCAGGATTGCGGTCTGAAATTTTTACCCTTTCATTAAGCGTCGCCCTTTGATAATAAACAGTTCAACTGTCAACACGTGGTAAGGATTTTTGTACCAGCCGTAAACAAAAAGGAAACACGGCGACTTCTTTTAAGTTACATTTGATGAGACGCTAGTAAGATCAAAATGAAACTGAATAGTTATGAGTAGTACATATGTGAACCACAAACATGTTAGTGGTACACATATGTACCATTCGATCAAGGTTGCGCTCTGAAATATTTACCATGATTTCATTTAGCGCCGCCCTTTGATAATGAACAGTTTAACTGTCAAGATGTGGTACGTATTTTTGTACCAGCAGTAAACAAAACTGAAAGAGCGACTTCTTTTAAGTTACACTTGATGAGACGCTAGTTAAATCAAAATGAAACTGAATAGTTATGAGTGGTGTACATATGTGTACCACAAAAATGTTGGTGGTACACATATGTACCATTTTGATCAAGGTTGTAATCTGAAATATTAAACATGATTTCATTTACCGCCGCCTTTGATAATGAACAGTTCAACTAACTGTCAAGATGTGGTTCGTATTTTTGTACCAGCCGTAAACAAAACAGAACGATAGTGACTTTTTTTAGGTTACATTTGATGAAACGCTAGCAAGATTAAAATGAAACTGAATAGTTATGAGTGGTTAATATGTGTACCACTAACATGGTGGTACACATATGTACCATTCGATACAGGTTGCGCTCTGAAATATTTACCATTATTTTATTAAGCGTCGCCCTTTGATAATGAATAGTTCAACTAACAGTCAAAATGTGGTACGAATTTTTGTACCAGAAGTAAACAAAACGGAAAGCTAGCGATAGTTGTGTGTGGTACATGTGTGTACCACAAAAATGTTGATGGTACACATATCGCTGGTGTAGAGCAAAAAGGTATCAAGCGACAATCGAGCTATTTTTGAGGTATCTGCCATAACCACCAAAAATCTTGGTGGTACACATATGTACCACTAATTGAAATTACATGATTTTGAAATGTTGATGCTATTTATAGCATATTAAGCCTATAACAAACAATACCAATTTAAATACTGTTAATTAAGAAGCCCCTAGAGTATATCCCGTTAAAGGGTTAAATACGCAGCAAAATATTGTTTATTTATTCAAATACTCTACAAAACGTAGCAAATATTGATCATTTCGACCATTTTGATATATTTAATTTAAAATTTGTTACAATTTATGTTATAAAAACGTGTAATTAAAACTAATTTAAAAAATATACTTTCAACTCTCGCATAGTTTGATTATAAATAATATTATTTGGTAAACCATAGGATTCGTTAGACAAAAACTGGCCATTTCGAACTCATTTAACCGAAACGCTACTATAATAAAATAATAATTAGATAAATGCCGACCGAGAAAGTACAAATATTGAAGTGGTACTTACATGAGACCAATCTGGGCAAGAAAAAATACATTTATTTATAAGGAAAGTTATTTGAGCGACACCAGAAGCTATCAATGTTTAGAATTAATGTTCCCCAGTCGAATGCTATTTAATTTTGGAAAACCCTGTGTTATTTCCAGTCTTTAATGCATAAAATATATTTTCCCGAATCTAACTCGAAAAATATCGAATCAGATAAATTTAAAATAATTTTTTAAAACTCTAACTGAACCCTATGGTTTAAAAAGTTAATAAATGTAAGGATTTCAAGTACAAAATCTACTAAGAAAATATCTCAAAACAGAATGTCTACCATTTATATTTACATCATAGAGTCGCGATAAAAGAAAAACGTAAAATATGTAGAAAATAATGGAGAATTCTCCTATTAGAATGAGGAAATATATAAATAATGGAAAATGTCGAAAATATATGACAAATAAGACCCAAAATTGAGAAAAGTTTATGTTTTGTTGCTACTTTGACATGTGGCATCAATTATTGCTCGGAAATTGCTTCAAACCTTTTTTTTTAGTTAAGAGAAGAAAAATATTTCAGAATAGGTTGGACCATTCTCGTATCTGTTATAAGTTATGAGTGTGGTTATGATCTGCACAAACAGTGTTTTTTTGTTTTTACTACACCCTATTGCTTTCAACCACAATTTTCCCTCATTCAAGTATGTGGACGCAAATATAGAGGACTAAGTTATAATACAGGGTGTCCCAACGAAAAGTAGCCCGCCCGTTTCCAGAGCTTATAACTTTTAAGCGCCTAATCGTAGAAACGTGCGGTTTTCGCTGATATATTATTTTGCTATAAGTTTTTAGTGACACAGAAATTGTGTATTACTTATACAGGGTGTTTTTTAAAATCTTCTCTTTTAAATTCACCGTAACCAAATTGTATCAAATGGAACACCCTGTACTAAAATACCATGTACAAATTATACATTTTTGAAAAGTAGAAGAGTGTATCTTTCAGATGACCCAAACATATACAGGGTGTTCCATTTAATAAACTTTGGTTACGGTGAATTTAAAAGAGATTTTAAAAAACACCCTGTATAGGTAATACATAATTTCTGTTTCACTTATAGCAAAATAACACATATCAGCAAAAACCGCACGTTGAGATGGAGATTATGGAAATTATCAGTAAAAGAGGCCAAAAATTATTAATTAAGGTCTATTTATATAAAGTGTAAAAAAAAATAAGGAGGAATGTTGGAGCTGCACAAAAAGGGATTGTTGCAATGTGAAATTATATGTATTAGGGAGGAACATTTTTAAGACTAACAGCCGGTTGCAAGAACGATTGTTAAAATCTCTCGTTAGCTAATGCACCCATAACTTTATTCGCTCCCTACATTATCTTCTAAATGGTAAATTTGGCAACGGCGCTTTTCCAAATGACAGTATGAAGTAAATATACGATATTCGAGTTACGTCCCTATCAAGAGTTATCTGTCTACTCATTTAATAATACACACGGCAGGTAAGACGAACGATATGTTTTCGCAATGAGCTCAAAATTTGCCATAAGGAACGTCGCTTCGCGTTACAGCACCTGCAAAGAAAGTCAAATGCGCCAAGAGCCGAAACTAGACGAACTTAAACATCGGTTTTAACAAGAGAATCGTTTACAAAATATATTTGAAAATACGCAAAGAAAACGAATTTTAAGAAGATTTAACAATTTGAACATATGGATTCTACGAAACAAAGGATTATTCACAAATAGTAAGTACTTTAATTATAAGAAATCATATTTATTTATTTATTTACAAATGTATGTTCTTGTAGCAAAACCTAATATGCAGTGATAGTTATAAGGACTTTATTATTAATGAAAATAACAAATTTTGGGAAACAAAAAGGAACAACATGCCAGAATATAAAATTATATTAATAATTTATAAATTAATAACAAAAAAGAAGGCACATTAAAAATAAAATAAAAATTAAAAAGTTAATGGTGTTTTATTTTTTTATTATTAATAAATAAAAGCTAAAATTCCTGAGCAACATTTATTTTCATTACCTATTTAGGTATTAAATTATGAGGGTTTAAATGTGGTCATTTTCGTAAACAAAAATAAATATCGGTAGGTAAGTACTAAAAGTGGATACCACAAAATGTTTTTTACTGTTTAAAATGTTTTGGCCCAAGGGGTGTCTTCAGGACTGAATGCAGCTATTATGTATGAAACTTTTTTATTAAAAAGAGGATAAAGTTATCCAAAAGTGTGATATCTTCAAGATGAGATAAAGGGCAGATTGCCAGAGCAGATGAAAAGTTTTCTTTTATAAGTCGAGTATGATCTGTTACTGCTTGTTGGAGAAGATGTATTTAGGCTAATTATATTTAACTTTATCAAGAAAGGGAAGGAACAAGTACCTAAGTGGCTTCTGACTAGGAAGAAAACGATAGGGTAATAACTGAGATTGTGGTACCTGCGAAAAAGGTGAGAAACAAAAATCGCCCTCCGTAAACCAGTTGTTTTTATATCCCAAGAGACTAAATTAATACCAGTTGGCTAAAAGTAACATTAATAACTTCAGTACAATGTCGCTAAGATATTTAATAAAACTAATAGGAACTTAAGGATCTAAAGATGTCATAAAAGTTACTAAAAATCGGCTATTTTCAGTATTACATTTTGTGTTCTACTAGGTCACGTGGGATACAGATATAGGTTAAGGCTCGTTACTATTCTAAAAAGCAAAATGCGGTTTGATATTGACCTCAAAACAGCTTCCTGTATATTCCTTTTATGATTTTGTCACCATTTTGAAAACTCTGATGTGTAGAATTTTTTTTCTCTGCAATAATTTTTTTCTAACTTATACATTTTAAGAAAAACCTAGCTAAATTTACAAAATTTAGGGTATGCAAGAAGATTAATTAGTTATGGCCTAAAAAATTATTGAAAACATATTTATTTATTTATTGGACCGTTAACTAAAGGCTCGTTAATGTTTGATTAAAAAACCAGTTGAATAAATATTGTAGACACCTGCTATCTTTTAAAAATTTAAATTGAAAACTTATAGTCGAAGTTTTTTATATTAATATATATTAATATTTATTATAAATATATGCATTTTTATACAATATTTTGAATTTAATATCAAGGTAGGAAGCAGAGATAAAATAATATGCATATTATTTTATCTATGGTTGGTAGGTACAAAACAATGTATCCACATTTTGACAACTAAATCCGTTGATTTTCTAAACCTAATTATTGTTAACCTTATGTTTTATGCAACTGGTACTGGAACGTTGTTTTTACTCGAAATCACTACAAATTTTCTCTAAAATTCCGAAATCATTATCGAAAATGATGGTCGAAACCATCGCCGAAATCACTTCAAAATCAATTCATCGCTCAAAAAAGTAAATGCAGCAGCAAAAGACAAGAGAATAATCCAAAAAAAAGGTCATCGTATAAAATTATGGTGGATTTTCTGCAAAATCACATAAACATTTTTTAGGTGATTTCTGCAATAAGGGTACGTTTTGACCTTAAGTGATTTTCCCCTCGCATTACCTCAATAAAGAGAAACGAAAACAAATATCTATGGATGTTTTTTCTTCTTCAAATTTTAATAAACATATAACAATATTAACAACAGACTGCTACGGAAGATACGTAATTATTCTCAGGGCTTGCCATGATTTTTCTACCGAAATATGCAAAGTTCTATATAATGTATTCGTACGATCTAAAATTGAATATGCCTGTATTATTTGGTCACCCAAAACAATTCTTCATAATGATACCTTGGAAAAAGTATACAAGCGTTTTGTCAGAACTCTACACATGAAAAAATATCCCAATTGACTTTTATAACAAACATTATATATGGAAATTTTAATTAACCCGAATTACTAACCTCCATCAATTTGAGCGTACCAGATATTCGCCTTAGACAAAGGTAGACATTATTTTCCAACCATAATTTATTCTCACCTCTTGATAACTATCTTCAAATACTAGATCAGTTTCTGATTAACAGTAACATTGACCTTTTTAATGTCTTTCAACAAATTGAAATTAATATTAGGTAAACATACATTTTAACAAAAACTATTCTTAATCAAAATAGCTTGTATAACTTTTAATATTACATATATTTTATATTAATTGTAACTTTCTTTAAATTTATTTTTAGTTTTAGTAATTATTCTGTTATATGTAAATAGATTGCATTCTGTTTGTTTTTCAGTATAAATAAATAACATAGTATAATAACTGGTCCACATATCAAACTAGAAACAAAACGTTTTAAAATTTAAAGAATTGGGTATGAATTAAAATATTATATGAATTAATATCTATCAATTACCGATATATATAAAAAAAATGATGGGAATTCCATATTTTAGAAAACAATAACAAAACTAATTGGAGAAAATCTCATTTTGATATAAAAACAATACAAATATTGAAATTAAAAATTGTTAGATGCATTTAAATTATTAGAGAGTTGAAAATAATATACAAAATAAATTTGAACAATTATCACATTACTCACCAGCGGCGCCTCGGGCCGAACCTAGGAGGGACTGCGCCGTTTCCATTTGCCTGTTTGGTTTCAAGCACCATATAAGCGCAAACTTATTTCTAATACCAAAATAAATAGATATATAGATTCCCCCCTGTACCCTAGCATCAGTATTTTTTATGTTATATCCACAAGCCAATGTATATCTCAAAACCAACATATTATTTAAAAAAATAATAATAAATTAAAAAGTCTAATAAATAAAAACTGACAGCAGTGTTAAAAAAAAAAAATAATATGTTGATTTAAATAATTTTGACTACTTAGGTAAACATATTGTTTCTACTTACTTTCATGATTTCCCTGAACTTTCCAATTTCCCTCGTTATCAAGTCTCTCTTTTCCTCCTCAACCTCGGCTTCAGCTAAAACTTTATTCCATTTTTCAATTACTTCCTCTGAGAAATAATATAATTTAATGAAATAATATACAAACCATTGAAATATGTACCTTCTTTTTTCGCTTCGAAATTGCTCATCTCTTCCTCATAGTCTTTGATTATTTGCTTAATTCGCTCCAAGGCGGTCGCGTCTATGATTTGGGTCTCCTCGTCAAGTTCTTCCTCTTCGGGTTCATCCTGGAGCGGGGAAGTCGTACCCTTTTGTTTTTTCCTCCTCTCAGCTTAAAAATAACGTCATCATAAAAAATTCGCACGGAAACATCCGCAAACTCCTCGACTGTACGATATTTCACAAAAAAAATTACACAGCCCTTCTAAAGACATTATAATTAGACGTAATTAATAATTCGTTTACATAAAAATTTATAACGGTCTTTAGTTTACTAAGAAAATCCTCATTAT
This sequence comes from Psylliodes chrysocephalus, assembly GCA_927349885.1. Lineage (NCBI taxonomy): Eukaryota > Metazoa > Arthropoda > Insecta > Coleoptera > Chrysomelidae > Psylliodes > Psylliodes chrysocephalus. The sequence goes on from OV651813.1 coordinate 2,650,677, forward strand.
TTATCAGTTTAGAAAAAAAATGGACTATTATTATGAGTTATTATTCGCGCTCATAAGCAGCCAATATATGATGATTATATTTAAAAATGTTTACGTTTTATTTGCACCTAGATGCAAGCATCTGTATGTACAATACAAATAAAACAAAATTATAATTACATAATAAGAAGTTATAAAGTTATTTTTTACTAGCAAAGAAAACTTACATACAAGGTGAGTAAAATACGATTTCAAATTAAAATTAAGGTCATTTTGCTATATAAATTAATGTCTGAAACTTTGAAATAAGAGATATAAAGCAATTCAAAGGGAAATGGAAGTTTTTCAGTCCTAACTTCTAACTGGAGCAAACTATCAACTCCAAATTTCTTACAGAACTTAAAAGTTTTATATCATTTGATTTAATGGTAAAACCAATTTGTTTAGATTGTACAAATCTGTCAGCCTCGGAAATAAGGTGCCTTCCTATTGTAGGACGACTATTCAAATTTTTGTGTATCAAATGTCGAAGTTATGATTTAGTTGATATTCTAAATAACCATATCAAAGATAAGGACCAAATAATAAAGGACAAAGAAGATATCATCGAACTATTGAAGGCTAACATTAATGATTATGAAAAATCACCTATTCAACAACGCGCTTCTTATGCCCAAGTAACAAAGGGTTCTGTGCAAACACATCAAATAAACTATCCACAAATTATAATACCTAAAAATTACCAAAAAACCAAGGATGATGTTGAAAAAAATATTAAACCTGAAGCATTGAAAGTTGGAGTCAAGAGTATGAAAACTCTTAATTCAGGTGCATTAATTATTAAATGTTGTAATAAACAAGAAATTAATGTTTTAGAAGAAAGTGTCAAAAATAAGCTGGGTCATAACTATGATGTGGAACTTAGTAAGATGAGGAAACCGAAAATAAAAATAGCTAATTTTAACCAAGATAAGAGCAACGAGGACATCAAGAATTGCATTATAAATCAAAATAACCTAGATAAGAAAATAGAAGTTGTATTTATAAAAAAAACTGCACACTGGAAACAAAACAATTATTTGTGAATGTAGTCCAAAAGTTTTTAAGCAAATAATGCAAGAAGGTATTATTGGTTGGGAAAGATACACAATGTATGAGGACCTTGACATACCAAAATGCTATCAATGTCAAGGATATTACCACAATAAACAAAATTGTACAAACAAAAATTGTCTATTCTCTTTGTGCTGAAAAACACCTAAGAGAAAACTATCCTAAAACTAAAGTGTGTTGTGCTAATTGTTTAAGAATTCAAATATTAATTTTAAATCCAACTGATCACTACACCACTGATTCAGAGTGTAGTACTCTGAAATATTTCAAACAGGTTCTTAAAAATAAAACAACCTATTGTGAAAATTAATTTCTTATCTTTGCTTTCTTTTTTGTTTTAATTTAATCTCAACATTATAATAGTTTTTACTAATTTACCACAATTTAAATAATCTTTCTCTCTTTTATGGATATAGCAGAACTAAATATTTTTAATGAGATTGAAAATGAAGAAAATGAGATTGAATTAAATAAAAATTCTCGTTATGACTTAGACAATTTTTTAAATATTATCAGTTGCAATAATCATTTAAACAACCTTAATAAAAATTTTGCATTTGAATATTAGAAGTATAAAAAAAAATTTTGATAACTTTTTAGTATTTTTAGAAACTTTTGGTTTAAAGAACTTTGATATAATAATATTAGGAGAAACAGGTAATGTTATTGAATTTAATAATTTAATTACACCTGGTTTTATCAATATATTTAATGAAAGTGTGAATAATCAATGTGATGGTGTAGTTATATATATTAAAAACAACATTCAGTTTGAAATAGAACATACAAAGTTGCCTCTATCAAATGTAACGATAAGCTCAATAACATTTAGTCATAATGGTGTGCCCTATACAGTAATGCCTTGTTATAAATCTCCATCCATATCAGATGATACATACAGATTTTGAAAATTTCTTAAATAATATACCAAGAAGGCTAGGAATGGATATATTTATTTGTGACAAATATTAATATCCTTGATTCCTCAAACCAAATAACAAATAGATATTTGGCAATGTTATCTTCCTTGGGATTTGTATCATATATTAATTCATACACCAGGGTTACTGTAGAAACAAAATAATGTATTGATCATATTAAAAAAAAAAAATAATATGCCAAATAAAATGTTTTCATTTAAATCGTTGGTAATTGACACTGATCTAACCGATCATTTTCCAATTTTTTTAAATTTTACAACAAACAAAAAAAAAAAACTCTAACCATAATTCATTAAACCAACATACAACACAATACATAATATTCTTTTAATTAACTGATATTTATTTGCGTTTTGTATGGTCAAAGTTTCGATATCTTTTTAATTAAGTGTAGGTATTTTGATTGTGTTTGTCTCCTATATAAAATATTATTATCTAAAATGTATATATATTTTTTTTTTACTGTAATGCATTAATTTTATTTTATATGTATAAATTTGTTTATTTTTTATATTTATATTTGTTCTCAAAACAAGTGCCTTATTGGCACTTATTGAGTATCAATATTTATTTATTTGAAATTGTTGTTCTGTTACCTTACCTTGTAACTTGTGTTATTTCTTGAATAAATATTATTATTATTATTATTATTATTATTATACACCGATATAGATAGATTTACAAAATTATTAGAAAATGTAAACTGGGACGTCATTTCTCTTAGCAATCCAATTTTGGCCTACCAGAAATTTATTGAAATAATATATTCCCTAAAAGAACAATGTAATATAACTAGTGGGCATAATACTTATAAATAAATAAAACCATGGATAAGTCAAGGCATCATCATGTCTATTAAACATAGGGATAAAACGAAAAATCAAATATTAAAAACCAAAAACAATAATCTTCTAAGAGAACATAGGATATATCCTAACCAACTAAATAAAGTAATAAATAAAGCTAAAAATGATTATTATATAATTCAAATTCAAAATAGTAACAATGATATTAAAAAAATATTCAAAATAGTTAAAGAAGCTTCAAATGAACACCGAAACAATAAAACAAACAATGATTTTAATATTCTAAACAATAATAAACAATTTACAAATGACAAAGAAATGGCCAACTACTGCAATAACTATTTTTCAAAAATTGGTATAGATATGGCAACTAAAATCAATTCTGTAGATGACTTCCTAATAAGATATCCACCTCTAATCAACTCAATGGCAATAAATCCTGTCAATAAAAATGAATTAATAGAACATATAAATTCGTTAAAAAATAACAGTGCTCCTGGGATTGACGGAAATACATCTAGAATGTTGAAAAATGGTCACTGATACATAATAGAGCCTCTAATGCACATTATAAACCTAATCTTTACAACAGGTAAGATACCAGAATTACTTAAAATATCAATTATAAATCCTGTTTTTAAAAACGGATCCAAAAAAGATGTGTCAAATTACAGACCAATAAGTATGATTACAAATTTTGCAAAAATTTTTAAAAAATGTTTAAAAAAAATATTATATGAATATCTAATTGATAAAAAGATTTTAAATGTTAGACAGTTCGGGTTCCAAAAAGGTGTTAGCACTTGTGATGCCATGTATGAATTGATAGTGTTTTTATCGACCTCGCGAAAGCTTTTGACACTGTTCCTCACAACAACTAAATGTTCTTGAACATTATGGCATTCAATGATTGGTTTTAAAAATTTTTGAAAACTACTTACAGGAAAGAACACAGATAGTTCAAATTAGAAATGAATTTAGTAATCCTGTTAAAATTCAAATAAGTGTGCCACAAGGAACTGTCCTTGGTCCAATTCTTTTTATCATCTATATCAACTCTCTTTTAAACTTATGGTATAGCAATATCCTATGCAGATGACACCGTATTAATGTTTGAATGTAAAACCTGGGAGGCTGTAAAACCAAAAGTGGTCAAAGGAGTAAGAATTATGAAAGACTGGTTGGATTATAATAAACTATCTTTAAATATATCGAAAACAGTATATATGGCATTCTCACTCACAGATGCTAACAGGCCTAGCTTCAAACAGATTTGTATTGAAGAATCCAAATTCATCATCAAAGAAGTGGAAAATGACAAATATTTGGGAATAATAGTTGACAAAAATCTTAAATGGACTGATCATGTTCAGTACTTAACAAACAAAATAAGAAAACTTATATTGCTCTCATTAAATCCTTAATTAGATATGGCATAATTGTATGGGATGGTTTATATGACAATACCCTACATCCTTTAAGTATCATTCAAAATTATATCTTAAAGATAATAAATCATAAAAGTCGTTTGTTTTCAACAACCCTCTTATACAACGATTCTACTCCAAACATAAGATCACTATACTTTCACTCTAGCTGTATGTTCTATTTCAAACTGAAAAATAAAAATTTTGTAAACCACTCTTATATGACCCAAAAACAAAAGAGAAGAATGCTAAATGTACAATTCTTTAAATATGATGGAAATAAAAGATTCATTTCTTTAATTGTGCCAAAAGTATACAACTCTTTAAGTGAAAATATCAGACAAATAAAAAACATAAAAACCTTTTCTAAAGCGATCAGAAAATGTATATTTGATAAATATTTATACCTCTCAAATTTGTTATAAATACCTATAGTCTTATATATTTATGTCCTTTTAATCATCAAATGTTTAGTTTATAGGTATTGTTCATTTTATGTAGTTTTAATCTATTTCTCTGGCACATACAGATGTTTTTGCATCTAGGTGCATATTTTAAGAATAATTTCTCATTGTAAATTTATTTGATTTTGTATCAAAAAATGTTTATTCTTCTTCTTAAATAAAATTAAAAAATAAAACTATATCAAACTAATTTAATTAAGAGTATTAAAACTAAAATTCTAAAAGTGGCAGTGGATGTGAGGAGAGAGCATCTGCCTTTTACGAGAAAAGCCTGGGGACTAATTAAATTGAAATCTTTTTTTTTTCATGTTTATTTTATTTTACAAATTAGTAAAAGTCACAAAATATTTTAAAATTAGTTATTGTGTCTTAATAACATAAAATAATCTATTAAATTTGTAGATTTTGGTTAGTGGGCCATAGAAAAAAAAATATGAAATAATCAAAATAGTTCAATACAAATATTTTTAGAGGTAAAAATTGAAAATTTAAAGAAATTCATAAAAATTAATAATGAACTGTTTTTTTATAATGCCTAGAAGGGTTGTGCCAAATTTTCTGTAAATTTGGTTAATTCTGCTGTCAGTGTATTACCAAAATCATTTTTGGTGCCCAAGCTATAAAGTTTAAAAATAAATTAACCCAAATTGTATGCATGTTGTCCTTATCAACAAACCAGCAATTAAAATTATACTTCAATTGATTTTATTAAAGAATAAATAAATATAAATTTATAAGTAGGCTACATTAATTATTCAAAATAATTCATAATTAGTCATGGATATTAAATTTAATGCTGAAACTCTTACCGGTTCAAACATGTGTCCTAAAATATGTTATAAAACTTACACTAACTAAAAATTATAATTGAATACTTTACCTTTGTATTCATCTAAAACAATTTTAGTTTTAGCATCAACCTTAGCTACTAGGCGTTTATCTCCTATCATCAGGTCATGCAAAAGCCTCACTGCCCTCAAACCAGCATCAGGACCTGCCAGTTCACAAAAACCAAAAGCTTTTACTTTTTTCCAACTTATCACTGGACCACATGTACCTAATATCTGTCTTATCATAGCGTCGGGAGCTTTTTCAGTAATATTTCCTGAAATTCAATTGGAAAAACATAAATGTGTATGAGTATTTTCATTTTAATGAACTCACCGACAAATACAGTGACAGCTGGTCCCTGTACCTGTTTTGGCTGATCCCTGTTGGGATTTAATTTTGGAAAAGCCCTAATTTGAGGTGCGCTAGAAACTTGGATAGGTACCATCTAAAAAATTACGTTTAACTACGAGTTCTAAAAATACATTAATTGAACATTTCTTACATGTTGTATGGGCATTACGGCTGGCATTAATGGAGCCGTAGGGGCTCCCATTTGCATATAAGCCATCGGAAGCCCTTGCATCATTGGTGGGCGGCCTGGATACGACATGCTTCTAAATTAAATATTAATCTCAATTAAGGACCCCCTAAAGCTATTAAATACACTATATTCACAGAATCAATTATCATACAATAAATATCACCGAATTAAAAATGTCACTAAACTAGTTTCTATTCATCACTGTGGTAAGATGTTCTTAAATTTGTCAAAAAGCGAACGGCTTTAGATCAAGAGCTTCCATTTTATTCTTGCATCTTCATCAAAAGCGTATTCGTTTTTCTCGAAACCACCATTGACAAATTTTTGACGGCGGTCATTTGTCATAATGTGACAATTGGCGTGTTCCGAAATTTGTATTTTATCACCAGGAGTGCGTTTAGAAACCTCGCACGGCGCGTCTGACCACATACAGACGTGCCTTTCGACGATTTTTCAAATCGTAATATTGGGTCCTATGATTGAACGTTTATGTTATCCATAACGTACATGTTAAGTCGAATTTTAACAGTAATAAAGCAAGTTTGTATGATAGAAAACTGTTAAATTAGAACATAACAGGCGGAAAATAACAGTAATGTGTTGAAAACCGTTTTTCATCATACGAACTTGCCTAATTACTGTTAAAACTGAGCCTAACATGTACGTTACGGATAACGTAAACGTTCAATCATAGGACCCATTAGGTATTCCAAACATCTATGATCTATGTTCCAAACTGAATGGCTACCAGTGGGTTTTGACACGTTATGATACAGCAAAATTATGGCAACCCTGTAGGCCTGGTGATTTGACAAGGTCAATGAAATAGATAGTTACATAGATTGATCATCCATATTTTTCAAAACATAAACTTATGCCTTGAAGTAAAAATGTAAGCAATTATTTTTTTTTTTTTTAATATCTAAAGGATGAAAATTGGTTTTAAAACACATTTTTGCTAAACCGATTTAAATTAATAAATATTTGCCAGGCAATATGGCCGCTCGCAAACGACCAGCTTTGAGCAATCTATATAACTATTTAGGTATCACTGACCCTGTTAATGACAACAGGGTTGCCATATCTAAACTGTCAGTCACCACTGGTAGCCATTTGGACAGGTCGTTGGAATGCCTAATTACAAAAAAAAATTCTCATATGGATCCAACTTTATGGAACACACTGTATAAGAATTTTAATGCACCTGATTTTTATTTTAATGGGTACTCTTATGACAAAAAATGTTAATTTATGTGGTTGAAGCTACTTTCATGATAAATAATTATTATGAAGATAAACAACACCACTCTAGATTAACGTACCAAAACAAACTAACAAACCACAAAGCGATCGTTAGATAGGCCGACTGAATTGCGCCCGCCAACGGCGTCAACGCATGTATCCTAAATGCATTTCTTTCAAATTCTCCGCAATCTACACGTTGACGTCGGTAACCAAATAGTAACCGTCCAGCGATTCGCTATGGGCTGCTGGCACTACGCCGATACAATAATTATAGGGCGCATTTATAATAATAGAAAAAAACCGTATTATTCCTATCGTACAGGTTGGGCTCGTCCGTAGTTAATTAAATTATTCGCTCACAAACTTTATTTATTGCATTTATTTGTATTTGACCCTTTTATTGTTAATAAATTTAGGCGTTAAATAAAATTACTGATTAAGTATATGGAAATAGTAATTTGGTGATGACTCCTGCCACTTCACAGGGAATTAGAGGTAAATTAGAGGTTTGCAGAGGTCGAACTTATAACTATTTCACCTCCATATTATTCAACCTAATTGGTTTTAATGTACTCTCTATATTTAACTGAATTACAAGAGTGTTTGAAGAAACAAATAGAAAAACTGTGGACACATCACTTAATATTATTTATTTAGAAATTATTTAGCAATACACGTAATAAATATATTAAAAAAAAGGAGAGTAAACAAAAAAATATATATATAATTTATCTAAATCTTATTAGATAACAAAATTACATCCAGAAATTGAGAAGGAATCGAATTTTTTCAATCAAAATCAAAGACAGAACGATACAGATCATACAAATAACGTCACGTTTAAGTCTTAACTCTATCTATAACCTCCCCTTCCTCTTCCACCGCCGCCTCTCTGATAGTTTGATCTACCACTACCTCTTCTTTCGTCCCGGTCGTCCCTTCGATCGTCTCTCGCATGGTATTGCTGATTTTGTTGCTTCTCTTGTACGTATTGATCAGCGTAGGTGGTTTTATTGGCTTGAAAAGAATCATAAATTTTAGCCCTTTTCGATTGTTGATAATCTTGCGAGCTATAACTCCCTCCACTGTCCCGTCTGCCGTCATTATAATTATTTCCCTTAGAGTCTCCGCTATTGTAACTTTTAGTGTAATTCCCCGAACTAGATTTACCTTGAAAGCTGTCATAACTTCTTCCACCACCTCCGCTTGGGGTACTAAAACTCCCGGCGCTGTCAAAACTCCTGTTGTCTCCATATCCTCCTCGGCTCTGATTGGATTGGTAACTGCCTCTTCCAGATTGGAAATTGCCACCTCCTGATTGGTAACCACCACCTCCGGATTGGTAACCACCGCCTCCAGATTGGTAATTACCTCCTCCTGATTGGTAATTAGAGAATTTGTTGTCTCTCGAATAATTATTGGCACCCTGAGAATTGTTCATGCCTCCTCTGGTATAATTGCCTCCTCCTCGATTGAAATTATCACTACCTCTGTTGAAATTGCCTCCCCCTCTATTGAAATTACCGCCTCCGCGACCTCCGCCGCCTCCAACTGATCTTTGTTGCCATGACGGCATTTCGGGAGGTGGAGGAGCTATTTCTGAAGTTCTACCGCCTCTATCTGGGACCTAAAACAGATCAAATGCACGAGCATAAAAGTTAGTAATAGCTATAAGCGTTAGTAGAAGCCATTAATAATTATCAAGACATTTTAAAGCGTAAGCGAAACTCACTTGTCCGATAATGACTTTATTCAGAGCCGATCTTGTATTTCTTCTGACAGAGGAGTTGCTAGTTTTTTCAATGATCGCGATCTCAGTTCTAGCAGCTAATAAATCGGATATATCAACGTCTGGTTCCACTTTCAACATTTTTCTCCTTTCGTAATACATCTTTTCGAAAACATCGTCCTTTCCTTTAGTTCTATGCGACCACTAAAACAATATTTTTATAAAACTCTTATCGGAAACGCGTTTTATGATTTTTCGCACCTGAAACGATTGTATGGTGACGTCGAGACGTGTCAGCAACATTTCTCTCCTTATTTTGTATTCCTTGTGCAAATCTTGTTGAACTCCTTCCAGTACTTCCCATTGTTTATTAGACAGAAACCCGTTGAATATTCCTTTACCAATGATATCAGCTCCTGCTTTTTTTACGACAATAGGAATGGTAGGTATAAGTTTTTGAAACAAAGTTGGTATAGAAATATTGGCAGGCGGTTTGGGAAAGCGAAGCGTTTGTAAAATTAATCTCATGTCTTTCCCCTCAGGCGTCTCTTGCTATAAAACAAATTAATTATGAGTTATTTTCTAGTTTAGAAGTGGTTTTCTACTATTACAATGTTGGGGAAATGAATAATAACACTTGGATCTTAGGGAAAAGGGTATGAATAGGAATTCAGTGTAGTGTAACGTTAGCTTTTGGCCCCACGTTTGGCGCCAAATGTTACGGGTGAACTTAAAGATCGTTCAGATGTCACAAAATGACTACTATAATATACTATTAACATGTCACAATATAATCCTAGTGACAATTGGGATATTCGACCGCGGATAACTTGAAATAGAGGAGGGAGGGTTCCAATAAATAGTAAGTAAATTCACTTGTAACAGTAGGGTGAGTAAAACGATGTATACATTGGTTTAATTTATTAAAAATTTGTTACTATTCCTGTAAAATAAAAAAAAATTGCACATCTTAATATCTTTATTACACAAACTTACAAGATTTCAATAAATGAGTTACTCCTTGGAAGATTGTGTATGAAGTGCATGAAGACATAAAAGTAATTTTAAAAACTGACTGCAAAACGTGCTGATGCCTTTGCAAATTGAAGTTTTATGGTTTTCCCATGGTTCCCTGATCAGATGTTGACCAAATTTATATAGGACCACCCCTGAGATACCCCCTTTCTAACAAAAGTCGTGAAAAAGGTTGATGGATGTTAAATTTTAATCTAGTATCATATGAGTGCAGGTCTTTATTTTTCTTAAATATATGTTCATTATCTTTTATGTATCAAATTAGTTGAAAAATAAAAAAAAAGGTTAATAATTGAAATCGTACACCGTGAAAAAGAATTATTGCTGAACATACAAAAAATATACTGACAAATTGAGAACCTTATACTTTTTTGAAGTCAGTTAAAAATAGTCGAGGGTCCACTTTAAATAAGTCAATTTGTGTATAGTTGTCAATACTGAGAAGATATACTATCAAATCGAACTCAAGTAATTGTAACAAATATTCTAAAATCTGATCCTCTTCCATGTACAATAGGAGTTCCCCAAGGTTCAATTTTGGGCCCACTTCTTTTTATAGTTTTTATAAGTGATATAAGTAATTTTTGTTTAAGCTCTTAACAAATAGTTCAATATGCCGATGATACCAATATTGTAATGGCAGATGATCAAATTGAACAGGTCACTCAAAGTAGCAACAAGGCATCCCGTGAGTTTAACCAGTATTGTAAAGATAACGGTCTGGCATTAAATGTAACAAAAACAAACTTCATGCAATTTTTACCCAAAAACATATTACCAGATTACGAACCCTACTTGCACGTTGACGGAAAAACTATTCAAGCGTTGATGACGTAAAATTTTTAGGAATAATATTAGATACCAAATTAAATTGGGAAGCTCATATAAAAATGGTAACTTCAAAATTAAGTACTTGTTGTTATATCAAAAATTTAAGGGAGACACTATCTTTTGATACTTTAAAACTATGCTATTTTGGTTTGGTTCATTCACCTCTACAATATGGGTTAATATTTTGGGACTCTTCACCATACTTTGAAAGAGCTTTTGTATCTCAATAGAAGGTTCTGAGAGCCATGTATAAGGTCACACCAACAACATCATGTAAAGAACTTTTCAAGAAAAAGCAAATTTTAACACTACCTTCCCTTTTTATTTTTCAACTAATTTTATACATAAAAGATAATGAACATATATTTAAGAAAAATAAAGACCTGCACTCATATGATACTAGATTAAAATTTAACATCCATCAACCTTTTTCACGACTACAAATAAGCCAGCATTCACCAAAATATATTGGGATTAAGTGTTACAATAAGTTCAGTAACATATTAGAAGATACTACAAGTTATCATCAAATTAGTCGTAATGATTTAAGAAAACATCTTAATGATTTTCTTGTAAATAATGTATTTTATAGTATAGAAGATTTTATGAACTTTTAAACTAATCTTAACATGAATTGTCTATTATATATATTTTATTTTTTAATATATTTTAATTAACACTTTTTTGACTAGTCTGATAGGATTTTACATTATGTACCTAGTGAAAGATGAATAAATTCTATTTCTATTTCAAGCTACAGAATAATAAAGATGATTAAGAAAAAATTGAAAAATTAATTTTTGATATTAATCAATTGAGAATACACATTTATTACACAGTTTAACCTAGCTATATTTATATCAAAGTTAAAATATTTCTAAATATAAAATTTCTTCTTCTGGATTCATAGAATATTTAAACTTCCTCCTCTGACCACAATAGTTACAACTTCCGTCAAATGAAAAAAAAATAATGTCTAGTTAGACATTCCAACAACCTGTTAAACAAGAGTTTCCAATGGGAATGGCTCATATATCTAAGGGGACTGTGACATAGCCTTCCCATCTTGGAAGCTATTTTTATTCAGAATAGTATTTTTAGGCAAAACTGAGGAACAAATACATAGCAATCCCAACAAATTTTGGGCATTTATAAATAATAAACAAGGTAGTTCCAAAATATAAGTATTAAATTTTCAAGGTCAAATGCCTTAATTTTTTTCTAAATTTGTGTTTTGTGGTATTAGCAAACTAGCTAAATAAAGAAATAATAAACTGGCATATCAAATTGTACTAACATGATTTAAGAATGTACAACTTTTTATAAAAAATCTTTATTGGGGATAATCCCAAAGGCTATCGACCGGAGTCCTTCTGTCCATGACTTTTTATAAACTTAGTGGGTCTTTTTTATGGTCAATATATATTATATAATTGTGTGGTTATTAAGCATTTCCCCAGCATATCATAACAATGATTTTGTTTGCAATAGTATTAATATTTTTTTAATTTAAATATGCCAAACTAGATTGTCTACTCACAAGCTTCAGTTCTATTTTTTTACTAGGTTTCTTTTCATGTAAAATTCGTGCTCCCATAAGTTCCGTCAGCAAATAATCCAGCAAGAGAAGTCTATCTGACACATGCTGTAATCTATCCGATACATGTCCCTCGGTTAGACATTTATAGGGACAATCTAAAAAATAAATTAATAAGTAATACAGTTTGTGTATGATTAAGAACAAGTAACACACTTAATTCTTTTAAAAACGATGTTACTTCCATAATGAAAGATACAGAATCTTCGGGAGTAGATATTTCATTGACCTCCTCATCAATTCCAGATAAGGTCCTAATTTCATTTGTTAGAAAATTAACTAGTTTTGTGTATTCGATATTTTTTGGCCCACCTTCCACTGCTATCGGAAAGTTTGGTTTTTGTAAGCAAGGACCATTATAACTAAAAGTAAAGTATTTGTTAAGATCTTTTTCTCCTGAAGGGATGTCATATTGGTACATACTGAAAATTGAGATTCTAAACGCTACTTACCCAATAGAATCCAAAGAAGCCAATATTTTTTCTTCCAATTTACTCATAGCTAGATTTAAAAAGTATTAATTAGCTTTATTTTAATTTATATTACGGATTTTTTTTAATAAAAATTCAGCACCCGGTTAATAACGCTGCTGAATTTGACACATGAAGTTGACATTTAAGTTTCTTTTGGAACCAGTGTTGCCAGAATATATTTTTGTAATGTACCAGATTACATAAAAATGTACTAGATTCTATAAAATTACCTGATTTTCTAATTGTGAAGGGTGGTCACACGGGGGTTTATATCATATGCACAATACGTAAACACGTTTCTGCGCATACTCCTCCGCGCTTGGGTGCTCTGAAGTCCGTTTTACAATAGCAAAATTGTATTAAAATGTAAAGCACATTGATTAATTTAATAACATCTCGTTCAGTAACACACAAAAAGTGTTGTTTCAAAAATTTTAATTCATATATTACAACAAACTAAAAAAAACATACCTTCACTTAGTTATTTGTACTATGTGAAGATGGCTTTCTGTCTGCTGCATGACTGCTGGCTGCCCGCTATAGCGGGCCCCGCGCGCGCTGTCAACAAATAACATCAAAATCAAACAAATGTGTGGTTATGTTATGATTTGGTTGTCGACGAAAACATGTGAGTGGAACTACTTTTATTTTTTTAGATATAAGTTATTTAGGATTATTTAAAATCAAGTAAAGGTATTTTGATGCTTTAACATGTCTTTACCAGGCAGAATTCATTATAAACGCATAATTTCTAATTGTTATAGTACATTTTATAAGGCCCATTCCAAACGTAAATTTTAAGAAGAAACATTTTTAAATTTCCTTCTGATATTGATCAAAGAACGGAATGGTGTCGTATTTTAAACATTCCACTTACAACCCCAATCATTATACATTATGTGAAAATTATATTTTGATACAAAATTGTTTACAAACACAAATCGTTCAAGACTGCTAAAAGATTTGCTTTACCTTGCTTTAGCATCCTCAAAACCAGATACACCAAAGATAGTAGTACTTAGTAATATTGTTATCACACCTCCAAACAGAGTCCTGTGTGGATAAAGTTCATTTTAATAATATATACAAAATTAATAAATGAAGCAGAATTTGAGTCAGGCCACTAGTTATGTTGCAGGGTTTATTAAGAAACTTAATAGTTTTGACTGCAAAGAGTGTAAAGTTAATTTACAGACATGTTAGAAGACCATCGATACTTTTACTTATTTTAAAGAAAATTATGATAAAAGACGTTTTATTTATGTACAAAGAAATGTTATTGAATTTCTTTCAAAAATTCTTGAAATAGTTTCACAACTTTTGGGTCATATTGACAACATAATTCAAATAATTAAACTTTTTTGCCAGACCATGTTGATTTTAAATGGTTTACATCAGAGGCGACTCGTGGCCTAGTCTATGAGGAGACTACTTTTAAAAGGCACACCCTATATACTTAATAAAAATATATGTCTATAAGAATTCAAAAAGCAGAAATATTACATTGTATTCTAATAGAAATATATATATTTGTATAAAGTATATAGGATGAGCCAGCTTCCTCACAGACTAGGCCACAAGCCGTCCCTGGTTTACATATAAAGAACATAAAACAGACGTCTTTTCTCATTTAGTTGAAACTTGTCTACTATTAATAATAAGAAAGTATTATAATGATAGTATGAGGGCTGCTGCAATGTCTAAAAGACAAACAAAATGATTTGAAGTTACTGCATTTAATTTTTTTCTGTTTCAGTTTATATGGATGGTTGCTTTTGTCTGATTTCCTAAGATTCAAGAAGAATTTGTTGTTTTGTTTTTTGTTTATTTTAAAAATTTATTTACTTAGGCATTAGTTTTCATATCAAGTAAATTAAATTTGTTATGCAATTTCTGATTTTTGTTAGCCAAAGATAGTTAACGTACGGAAATAGTAATGTAATGTTTGTGATATTAGAGTAACTTTCTTAAATAATCATTTATAAGACGTCCGGGAGCGCCATAGTAAATAATAATAATAATAGACATTCTTGCTTCGCATAAGCTCGCTTGTATGGGAGTGAAGTATATGAAAAATATTTTTTTGTATTGCCATCTCTTTGATATATTTTTTATTTATTTTTCTTGGGAATTTTTAGTAAATATAATTATATAAAACTTTGTATGATATTTATTTTATCCCTCATAATTATTTGTCATAGAATTTTACATTTTTATTGGGCATTTCATAATTGTTACAAACAGCTAATAAAACAGGAAAATTTTAATTATAATTAAGAGGAAAATTTACTTAAGCAATTATCTTTTTCTAAACAATACGAAATAGAGCCACAAATATTTCTATAGTTTAATTTTGCTTTTTAGTGAATGAAAAATATATACCTTCAGGTAAAAGTGAAATGTCTGTTTTTCTGGAGCCACTATTCCGAAATTTGATTTAATTATTTTCTCAATTTTTGAAATCTTTATAAAAACAAGATTTTGCGATTTATTGCCATCAAAATTTGAATAAATTTTGAAAAAGTGGCTCCAGAGGAACATATTTTAGCTACACGTACATGTTTTTTATTTCACTAAAAAATTAAAAAAATTACTATCAAAATTTTGTATGGCTATATTTCGTATTAGTTAGAAAATAATTGCAAAAGTAAATTCTCCTTTAAAAAAACCCGCCAAATTTCAAATTAAATATAAAATTACGGGTAACTGCATTACCGACAGAGTAAGAGTTGATGGTAATACTGCTGGTAACTACATTACCGACAGAGTAAGATTAGTTCTACTCCTCCACCCCACAGGTCGTTGCAAGCAAACATGTTGCCAAATTTCTACAAAGAAACGGCAACTCTTAATAATCCTTCCTCCATGGGTGGTCATTAAAGAGCAAAAAAAGGTTTATAGAGAACACGAAAACAACAATTTTAAACAATATTTTATCTCTCGACAAATTTCTGACACTATTTTATCTGTCGAGCAATTTTTGAAAAATATTTTAAGACCGATTCCACCGTTGTGTTAAACGGAGATTAAAATGACATTCTTAATGTAAAAATGTCATTTTAAACTTCCTTTAACACAACGGTGGAATCGGTCCTTAATAAGTTATAATACTATTTTATCTATCGAACAGTTTATAAACCTTTTTTTATCTCTTGAGCTATTTTTAAACAATATTTTATCTCTCGATAAATTTCAAACAGTATTCTATCTCTCGAGCAATTTTTAACAACTTTTTTATCCCTCGAGCAATGTTTTTACAATATTTTTGTACAATTTTTAACACTATATTTAATCACTCGAGCAATTTTAAACAGCCTTTTTACCTCTTAAGCTATTTTTGAACAATATTTGATCTTTCGTGCAATTTTTGAGCAAAATTTTAATAATTTTTAACACTATTTTATCTCTCGAGCAATTTTTAATAACATTTTTTATCTTTCTAGCAATTTTTAAACAATGTTTTATCTCTCGAGAAATGTTTAACAGTATTTTTTAATTCTAGAGTTATTTTTGAACAAGATTTTAACAATTTACAATACTTATTTTATCTCTCGAACAATTTTTAAACCTTTTTTAGCTATTTTTAACGATATTTTATCTATAGATAAATTTCTAACATTACCTATTCTATCTCTCCAGGAATGTTTAACAAATTTTTTTTATCTTTTGAGCAAGCTGCACAATATTTTAACTCTCGACAAATTTATAACAATATTTTAACTCTCGATAAATTTTTAACAATGTTTTATGTCTCTAGCGATTTTTAACAACTTTTTTTATCTCTCGAGCAATGTTTGTACAATATTTTATCTCTCGAGCAATTTCTAGTAGTATTTTATCGTTCGAGGAATTTTTAAACAATGTTTTATCTCTCGAGAAATGTCTAACAGTATCTCTCGAGTCAATTTTAAACAATATTTTATTTCTCAACAAAATTTTCAACAGTATTTTATCCTTGAGTATTTTTTAAACAACGTTGTAACACTTTGAATACTACTTTACCTCGAGCAATTTTTGAATACGATTTTATCAATTTATAATACTATTTAATCTCTCGAACAATTTTTAATTATCTGTCATTAAATTTTTAACAGTATTTTTATCTCTAAAGCAATTTATGAACAATATTTTACCCCTCAAGCAATTTCTAATTTTATCCTTCGACCAATTTTTAACACCGTTTTTTACCTCTTAAGCTATTTTTGAACAAGGTTTTATCTCTCGATAAATGTCTACTATTTTATCTCTGAAGCAATTTTTAACAATTATTTCAATTTCTCTGGCAATTTTGGAACAATATATTTTACACTTCAAATGGAACATACGCTGAAAAAAGTACTAGATTTTGCCTCGAGTGTACTAGAGTACCAGATTCTTAAATAATGTACTAGATATAGTACAATTGTACTAGACTGGCAACACTGGTTGAAACTCAGATTAATGGCCTCTAACGTCAATGATATTTGGACACAAATTTGAAAAAAAAAATCAAAATTTTATATCAAATTTATTTCAAAATTGTCTATTTATACATAATTTTAGGTACAAAATTTGTTAACAATAATCTAAATTACACGTTATTTATAATCGATTAATTTCCAGCATAATTATTATAAAATTCGTGCACATAGTTTCTCGTAATTTTCCACAAAGCTTGTGAAACATCTAAAAATTGTTTCCACCAAACTTGAGAGACAACTAAAAATTCTTTCCGCCAAACTTCAGAAACAATTAAAAATTCTTTCCACCAAACTTTTGAAACAATCAAAAATTCTTTCCACCAAACTTGAGAAACACTTAAAACTTTAAAATAATCATCAATGACCATGGCTCTAGCAGAACTAATTATATCTTCTGCATTTTTAACTTTGATAAAAACATAAGATAAGTATACACTCAATACTAGGAAGAAAAGTTTTAACACACTGGCAAAGAATGATCTCGATTTCTTCTCTACCTTGACATCTTTAGATTTGACTATGTTAACTTTTTCTACATCAGCTTTCTTGGGTTCTGAAGATTTTGGTGTGTTTTTCTTTTCTTTGTGCTTCTGTTTTTTCATCTCCTTTTTCTCCTCCTGTTTCTTCTTTTGATTGAATTCCAACTGCTTCTGCCTGTCCCTGTTTCTCATTTCCAATTCTGCAGCTACTTGACTCTCAAGTCTAGAATAAAAATCTATGATGTTCTTAGCACAAGTCTGGCAAGCTTTAGTATCAATACATAGACCTGCTACTTTAGATACAGCTGGAACCAGAGGATTATCTTTTAAATCCAACCATTTCAGACTTTTCAATTTGCTAAAACTCAATGGTAACTGTTGAAGTTGATTGCGATAAAGGTCCAAATGTCGCAATTTAATCAGATTTCCAAAATCTTCTGGTAGTTCCTTTAACCCGTTTCTACTCAAATCTAACACACTAAGGCTAGTTAAAGTTGAAAACGACTTAGGAAGCCTTGTTAAACTATTATTAGATAAGTCCAAACTGTATACCCGTTTTAATGTTAATATTTCTTTCACTGGCACATCATTTAAATCTGACATACTCAGATCTATTTCACCATCATTGAATCTTTCTTTTACGTTTACTTTTGGTGCCATGTTCACAGATGGTAGATTATTTAACTTATGAAATAGTTGAAATACTGTAAACTGTAGTGTAGACAGACACGTAAGCAAATATATAAAACAAGAGGTGTGAATGATAAATTCTACCGGTTGGCTTTTCCTGCTTATTCGACAATGTAAAAGGTTCAATTACACTTTATGTCGTATATTGTAAAAGACAAGATTCTTCTTATTAAAATAACGTCGATTTAATTTGGCAACAGGTAAATATTCTAAGTTCACTATATCGTACAAAGTAGAAGACATATTTTTTAATAAAGAAATGGTCTTTTGCCTATCAATCAACAGTTATTGAAAAAGTCGCTGCGTAAGTTTTAAGGTAGCAGGACAATATTAAGAAAATTTTCCCGCCAATTTATTTATTTATTTATTTGTGTAGTAATGTGTAGGTGCATAATATAAAATTATCTACAGAAACAAAATACATTTTATACACAATGGATAAAACAGTGGTTAACAAAAAAGAGTGAGTAAGTTCATCTGTTGATGGTTTTATTTTAAATTCAATAAATATTTTAGGAGAACTTTAGAAGATATCAAAGGAATATTATCCTTAGCAAAACTAAATATTGACGATCTCAAACCTACGTCCCAAGCATTGTATTTCACGCCAGAAAATTTACACGAGCACGATTATAAACTATTACAATTAGATCCTTACTTACTACAAGAAATTACAGAAGGTTCAAAACTATGTTTTAAAGGAGAACAACATGAAGAAGTGGTCATCTGTTCCGATACTCGTACTTTTCATGTTGTAGAAGCCGAAACATCAAATAGTTTATTACTTACAACCGGTTTAAAATTCTGTAAAGATTTGGACGATTCTAAATCTAATATACAAAAAGTAACAGTAAGAGCTATATTTTATGATTACTTAGAAGCTACAGTGGGTAAACCAAATTTAAAAAAAATAGATGATTTATTAAAAAAATCATTATATTGTGGACCGGAAAATGAATACAAAATAAACAAAGGCAATTTAATAACTCGACAACAGTTATGTGAAAATGTACAAGCTTCACATAAAGAAATAAACAATGCTTTAGAATCAATGACTGTGATAGAAATTGACAATAAAATTAGACTTTTAGACATTGAATATCACTTTAGAGTACTATCTTATATGCTTAAATTAATAGATGAAAATTCTTGGGAACTAGATGAAGTGGATTTCAAAGAAACTGTTGATTCTTTACAAAATTTAGCTCCTAAAGAAGTACTATCTAATTTATTCGATAAATATGCAGAGGAATCCAAAGAAATTGATGGAATTCCGTTATATAGATACAAAGAAGATGTAGTTTGCAAATTTTTTGCTCAAGTTTTGCTGCACGATACTGGAAAGTTTAATTTAGATGAATTTTTGCAAGCTTGGAAGGAGTCTGTGCCTGAGGGAATGGTACCAGACGAAGAAATGCTTTATGGCATCGCTATCATTGATAGGAAGTCTGTTCCAAATGTAATTTGGGCTTTTGATGAGAACAATTTGCCTGAAAATATCAATGAGAGGTTTAAAATTTTGTTCGAGGCTAAAACAAAGTGGACCATTCCAGAAATATCTCCTTATATAAAGTAAATATAAATTTGTAGTTAGAATTTTCCAACTTATAACTCAGAAAATCCATTTTTCTGACTTACAACTCGGAAAACTGGATTATTCTGACTTGAAGCTTGGAAAAATAGATTATTCCAACTAAGAACTCATAAAAGTAGATTATTCCTACTTAGAACTCAGAAAAATCGATTTTTCTGACTTACAACTCTGAAAAATAGATTTTTTTTTACTTAAAGCTAGGAAACATAGATTATTGTGACATATAGAACTCTGAAAAATAAATTTTTCTGACTTAGCAACTAGGAAAAATAGATTATTATAACTTATTGTAACTCGGAAAAATTGATTATTTTGACTTAGAACTCAGAAAAATAGATTATGGTCCTATGTGGGTATGTGCAAAATTACTGTAAAGTAAAAGTTCCGATCAACTTGCAGTTTTAAGTTTACTATAATAATTTCTTCAAGCCAAGAACCCAATTGATTTTCAGAATTTTTGGTTTAAGTACTTTAATGTAATGTATTTCTTATGGAGCTTATTCTATGCATTGCAGAGTTCAAACACCCTGTATATGTGTTTCCTGGCAAAGTTCCAAGTCAGATAAATCGCTTTTTCGGAGTTCTAAATCAGAAAAAAATAATTTTTCCGTGTTCCAAGTAAGAAAAATAAGAAATATATATTTTGTGGCCTTTGTAATTTTTTATTATTTCAGGAGATTAGCAACAGATAAACTTGATGTAAATGCTTTGTTGGCCAAATATGCTCGTGCTTCCAAAGTAGATGGTGTCAAATTTTATTCTTCAAAGCACGGAAAATGAATTTTGCATTAAATATATTGAAACGATTAAATTGTTTTTAAAATAAACTAATTGATTTTTAACAAAATGCCCATTTTTCTTTTTAATGTGATTTGTGGTGCATTTTTTTAAAGCTATTGCATAGCTTTTATCGCGGGCTTTGAGCGCGGCGACCGAATCAAGAAATTCCGTAACGAAAATAAACCTAACACATGTAACACCCCCACTTCGACCGGCACAGCGGTGCGGTGTTGAACGCCGTGGAAGGTTTTATTCAACCCTATTTGTATTAGTATGAAGCGGAGTTAAATATACGTATACGTCTGTGGACTGAAACGTTTATGCAATACAAGAACCATAAGAGCTTTCTCTGGCTTCTAATAAATTGGTATCACAAATGTTCCCAGCTGGCGTAAATATTAGATATTAATTTTTTTTGCAAGATTTATAAAATATTAATTTTTATTTTATCAGTGTTAACTATTTCATTATTAAGCTATTGCATAGATTTGAGCGCGGCGACCGAATCAAGAAATTCCGTAACGAAAATAAACCTAACACCCCTCACTCCGACCGGCACAGCGGTGCGGCGTTGAAAGCTGTGCATCGTCTAACGTCGTTTCAGTTCGGCAGACTTCGGCACGGTGTTTGTGTGCGTGCGACTAGACGTATGCGTGTAGACTAGCTGCTCCATAATTTCGGAAAAATTGAATTTGAAAATGAATATAATGATCCACAACAAAATATGGGACCATCATTGACGCGGTATTTTCCAGATATTTAGAGGATATCAAGTCTCAAACTTATGTTTCTTATTTCAGTTACCATAAACCTATAGTTTTAATAATAAAAATTCCTGAATAACCTACATGTAAGATAATACAAATATTTTAAACAATATTAACTTCTCATTTATTCAATAAAAGAAAAAAAATTGTTTTCTTATCGGTCACCACGCTCAAAAAGTGTAACTTGAATTAATGCTGTGCAATACATAGATAATTTAATATTAAAAGATAAACCGTTTAAATGCACGGCACTGGTAACAAGTGGTAGTTCCCAGCCATACTACTTGGAGCCACCGTCGCACGCTACACATTTGGCTGATTAACTTAACAGTTAGAGCAACATAAAAGAAGAAAATTAAAAAGAAGAATGTCAAGCCTAAACGCGGCTCATTCAAATGTCGTTTATTATTTATTTACATTTTTTATTTTTTGGCATTCATTACTTTAAAAAAACTAATATTTACATTAAAATACTGTATTTAACATAAATATTAGTTTTTTAAGTAATAAAACTCCAAAAAATATAAATGAAAATATTTGAAACAATAGGTATATACGTATAGTTTAATCATTTAATAAAAGTAAGGTGCATTTAAACATTTATTACATACAGAACATGTACAAATAACAACTGTAAGTGGAATTAATAGTATTCTCCTCTCGTTCTTGGAAAACTGGACCAAATTTTGATGCAGGTGTCAGGGGTTTCCTATAAAAACAAAAAAGTGTACATACTTACATCTTATTAAACAATTTTTCTTATCAAAATGTTGCCCTTTCTTATAAAAAAAAAATATTTTTAATTTGTCTAAAATTAGTTTATAGAAAAAACTTTCAGTTTATTTCTCATAGTGCAATGGTCGATTTGAATTATATTTTAACTAATCTGTTCTAGTTGATCTAACAAATTTGAGTTTGAAAATTACTTTTCATTTTTAACAGAGGGTTGTTCAAATTGTTTATCACTAATACTAAGTTTACATTTGCAAATAATTTCTTGTTTTTCGTTGCAGATTAGCAAATCTATCTTATGCTACTGTGTATGTGCTTCAGCCTCAACATTTTCTAAAAATCTGACTGTTTGGGTTGAGTATTAAGTATAGTTGAACTGGATGTAGGTACTATTAGCTAATAAAATTGGTACAGAATTTGCAATTAGTCGTTTATGTTTTGAAGCAATTTTACTAAAAGAATCTGGCCAAAAATGATCTTCAAAAAGATAGCGAATTTTATTATCTAAAGATAAAGTAAATTCTTAAAACAGTTTTCACGAATTTTAATATCGGAAGGATAATGAAAAAAGGTTTTATTTGAATAACCAGCCTGCTGAATATTAGAATAATACTTATTTAAATTAAGGGGCTGAAAAAGATTACTTAATTTTACCAGGGCCAGACATGTTTTGTTACAAATAGGTATATTAAAAAAGAATTGAAAATCGATCCAAAATGAAATTATACTTCGTTAAGGCTATAAGAAAACAATGATAAACAAAGTCCTTAAACAAATCTAACACCTTATTAAATTATATTGTTAATACTTACTAATTTCATCAAATCAGCACTTATCAATCTTCTTAACCTAATAATAACTTACCTATCGAAGGATAATTATATCCACAACATCATAATAACTTTTATTTTATGACGGTTTTTGTGCATTTTTCGACTATTTCGCCTTCCGCCATTCCGTTCTTTATTTTTAACCATGGAGGAAAGATTTTTAACGAGGTTATCAACACAGTTGCCAAACCTCTCTTTAAAATATCTCAGCAATAGTATGGCCATTGTATGGATAGGTCTGTTCTGGTTTTGAGAAATAACGATCCACAACTGTCGGGCTCATGCGCAGTAGATAAAAAGTGTTCTGGTTTTTCTGGGACTACTTCGGATCTCTCAGTCCAGTGTTCTGGTTTCGTATCCGAAATAATCCGTGATTGTTGTAAAGAGTCAAAAAGTGTTCATGCTTGGGAGTGTGGATCGACTCGGACTGTTTTGACCGCGCATGCGTTTTTGAAGTGTTATGAATATTGTATTGGCTTTTTAGACCATACGAAACGTATACAATCCCAAATTGTTTATTTATATGTGGACGAATGTCTCTTGTTCTTGTTTTATTTGTAAATTAAAGCAATTTTAGAATTATTAATTTTTTAATATTCTGTTTTTATTTATTCCATTGCAATGTGATGATAATGATAAACATATACATGCAAATGTTATTTGAAGCTGAGCTTTCAAAAGGAACTTCATTATTATAATAAACAATAAACAAAACACCTTTATGACGTGTTCTGGTTTTCCAACAATTTCAAACAGTCGGGGATTTTTTGCCTTTACGCATACGGTCCGGCGCAGTTTCAAAACAGTTTTGATTTTGAGAACCAGAACAAACCTGATGATATATCGAGCACGACAAAAACAAAATAAGGTGCAGCTTATGCGTTTGAATTAACTCTAATCTCATGAAACTTTATGGAAACTGACAACATCGCTGTCATCTTAATTGCGACGGTGGCTCCAAGTAGTATGGCTGGGAACTACCACTTGTTACCAGTGCCGTGCATTTAAACGGTTTATCTTTTAATATTAATTTATCTATGGTGCAATAGCTTTACCGCGGCAGTCCCCGAGTGTCACACGTATTTTTTTTTTCACAGAACACTTCTTTTTTATTAGTTAAGTTAAATAAGAGGGCTACTTAACTACGAACATCAAAGGCCATGACAATACTATGTGTCAAGTCAAAAGTCAAAATAATCAACATCAACATATCACGCCCTGCACTGACTAATTCTAATGTTATTTAATTAAAAAGAAAATAATAGTGCTCTTAAACATGAGTGCCTTATTTTACATTTTCAGCATTCTAGTAATAATTACATTTATAAATAAAAGTAAGTACTTATTCGTAAATAAGTAATAGAAACTATAATAAAACTTTCCAGGTGAGGCTGTAAGATGTTTCCAATGTAGTTCAGACGAGGATGGGCCCTATGAAGACAACTGTGGAGCTTACCGAAAGTTCAGTAAGCTTAGTCACATAGCTATAGATTGTGCCAGCGATGAAAGTCATATGCCAGGTTCTTTCTGCATGAAAGTAACTCAACAAAGTCCCAGAGGGTTTATTTGTAAGTAAAATATTTTTAAATAGTTTATTTATGCTATAAGTCCGTTTTAATAAATTTTAGGGGACGGTAGGTGGAGGCAGGTTATCAGAAGATGTGCCTCAGTAGCAGACACTGGTGTTACAGGTGTTTGTAACTGGGGTGTTTATGAAAATGGTATATATTGGGAGGAATGTTATTGTTCCGAGGACGAATGTAATAATGCTAGCATTAAAAGTTTATCAACCATTTTAATTGTAAGCTTTGTTAGCTTATTGGCATTAAGGGTTTTGTGAAATTAATTTAATTAAAGTTATTTGGTTTTATTTTGACAAACTAGCATAGAACCAATATGGCTAGACTTATCTGCTGAAAATGACAAAAATGTGTGTGCAAACACGAAATTAATTAGCACATTCCATGTAAATTTATTATGAACATTTTTAATTTTAAACTGTTAAATTATTTATCGTGTGTGGGCAAAGGAGTATAAGTCAAATTTTTGGATAAATTAGTTTTATCTATACTTAGTTTAAAAGTCCTCTACTGATTGGTCTAAGTCAATACTTTCTATTAGTTTCGATTGAACTTTGACTTCATAATATGAATTACAAAAATACCTTTTTTGGTGGGAAAAAAGTATGTCGACTAAATTTTTGACTTGTACTTCTTTGCATATCCAAGATAGATATAGTATGTGCCTTTTCAAACAATCAGTTTGATTTTCTACAAATTTTTATACAATTTAGACATAAGGAACTAGGTAAATCTCAGAACTGTAATTATTTAGGAAGCATACTTATAGATTTTTATTTTAAAAGATATTTCTATTCCAATTTGTATGTTAATCCGTCCATTTTTTTAATATTCTGAACTGTTATGTTTTTATACTTTCTTTTTAATTAAAAATTATTTTACAAAATGTAATCTTTAATTTTCTAGTCTTTAGTTTTAGGAAAAAAATAATTTAAAAGTAACACAATATATTTATTGAATTATCACAAAACTTTTAAAATATAACAACTATAAATCTAGATTGCCTACAAAGTCTTTATATTTTGTTAGAGAAGCTATCAGACCATTTTCATTAACAACATCAACATCATTGCTATAATCTAATTCATTACCATATTTGTTTAACATTTTACCACCTAGGGCATTTAAAACAGCATTTCCAGCACATACATCCCATTTTTTTATAGCAGTTATGTGCAAATAAGCATCAACTTGATGCTTTGCCACTTCCAGAGCTTTATACCCTAAAAAAGTTCAAATATACAAAACTACATTTAAAATGGGTAATTAAATAAAAATGACTTACCAGCTCCAGCTGCGGATATAATAGCAACCTTTTTGTCAAATTTCTTTTGAAGAATTTTTTCAATATCACCTTTATGGGAACGAGATACAATTACTTTGAGATTATCATTAGATGCTTTTTCCTGAAACAACACATTTATGCTGTAATGCACTTTAGAGAGATTTTAGAAATTATATACCTCAAACTTATCTAAGTCTTCCGATTTGCTTACACCAACCCAAGCCCATGAAGTAATTTTTTCAAAAGGTTTATGAATAACCCCAATAATCGGTTTACCTTTAACTGCTACGCATACCATTGTAGTAACATATTGATACAGTTTTTCTGCAATAAAAAAATTATTACTTCAAAATAATTGATTTAGTTAAAGTATGTTTTACCAGTATACTCATGAGTAGCATCCAACGGATCTATCCAAACAGTTACATCATCTTTATTAACAAATTGTTCATTATCGTCAGAAACAAAATCTACAGTATCATATTCAGGAGTCTCTTCCTCACAATGCTTAACAGCTTCTTCCGAGATCAACTTAATGGATGGAAAAAAGTGTTTGATAGTGCTAGTCATCGAACAATGGGATAATACATCAGCATTGGTTACACTATCTTGCAAACCTTCCTTCGTTTTTCCTTTACTTTTAACATTCATGTGGTCTTTATTCTCTACTACCCTCTTGCCCCCATTTTCAGCCGCTTTGATCGCTACACTTAGTAGAGTGCGAAGATTAAATTTATTTGCTTCTGAACGGTCGTCGCTGGCCTTTTTTGAGAGTAGATGTAGAGAATATACGATGAATATACATAGTATCACGAATATTCCGTATTTATTTAAACGTACAGTGCCACCGAAATTCATCATTTCAGCTATTTTTCATATTTGCTTACACCACATTAAAAATAATACAGTGCCAGGTAGGCAATGTCATTCTATAATTGACACTAGGATTAGTGAAATAGAAACTTAGATGTGTAATAGTTTTTATATTATATTACCTCAATCAGTTTTGTTTGTAATAAATAATACATTTTTTATTATAATTTCCAATTTCCCTTCTATTGAAAATTGAATTTCTTCTAATTTGTATGCCTTTAACAACTAGTGAAACAGACAGACAACTACTTCTGTATCAATAGGTCTTTGTCTAAAAACTTAAACAGTTAACTTGTTTTATTTGTTTACCTCTTATAATAATAACATTCAGCTCTTTCTTCTACTTTGTCTAACCTCTTTTAGAAGCCTAACCAGCAATTCTTCTGTTTTATTTAGCCTGAGTCATCAAGCATGTGAATCAAGTTGTCATTGCCAACATCGGAACACAAAATACCCTAGGATTATAACCTAGTGTAAACTTTGTTGACATTCGATAAATACAATCTACAAAATTAACACAAATATGCCTTCAAAAAAGAAAAAATATAACGCGAGATTTCCAGCTGTAAGTAAATTTTTCTGTGCCATAATTTAAATAATATTTTTTTCTGAATTTCAGGGTAGAATAAAAAAAATTATGCAAACAGATGAAGAAGTTGGAAAAGTGGCACAAGCAGTACCAGTTATAATCTATATCCTTTATTACAGTCATAAACAATTTAGATATATTTAATTCATATCGAATATGAGTACGGTTTTTGAATAATTGTTTTTATGCATAATTTGAAATGCCACCAGTTATGATAACATACTGATAGTAAATGGTTTGATTGTGTAATTGTTCAGTTCAACAAAATGCCTGTTTCATAATCCTTTTAAAAAGATTATTAATAAAAAAATAAGTAAGTACACTAATTTCATATAAAAAAATGATTTGATGCATAAATAGTATAACTTTGGTTCAGATTATTTTAACTAATCAGTTACAGTATTAGAGGCTATACCATCCAAATGAAAATAATTTTAAAAGAATATTTTACTGCAGTAAACAAGTTTTTTTAATAAAATTTAAGTTTGTTGGCCCAATACTTAAATAAAATCCATTCAGGTTACAAAACCTATCAACCTGTTATATCTATTTTACTGTAGTTTACCTTGTATATTGTCATTCATGATTTTTTGTAATTCACATTTTTAATGGACTCATTCAAATAATAGTATATAGGGGTAAGCTTAGTTAAAAAAAATAACCAATGCATAGTTAATATATTTTAAAAGTTGCTCAACTTCTTAACCAATAATTATTGCTTTAGTTTCTACAGCTTTGCCAAGATTCTAGCTTCATTCATTTGGAGTTAATTTAACTGTGCAAGTTTGCAAAACTACTGTATTTCCAGTTTTAATAATATGGCAACATTTCAAAGTAGAGCCTGTTTCCATTAGAACATGTCTCGATCCACCTTAGCCCATAAATTCTAATGTTCATTAATTGTAAACACAGTGTTGGTTACAGAACAGGCGAACCCAGTCAACCAAAATTATAAGATAAACATATTTTAAAATATTCTGATGTGCCTAACATTAGTGGTAATTATCTAATTCAATATGATTTTAACATAAATTGTAATTCTGTAAAAATAAAATTAACCCATATGTTAAATTTTCAAACAAATAAAGGTATGTTAAAAGTAATTCAAATTTGCAATAAAAGTATGGTTAAGTTTTAAGGTCTGTCAAATAAATGTCATTCCTTTTGTCATATTTATTGTATCTGTCTGTTTTTTCACAAATATTGAAAAAGAAAGGGCGGAATGTACTTTATAAACTATTTGGTAGGCCATCAATTTTTAATAGAAACAAAACTAACCCCAGTAACATTTATAATAGTGCCCTTCTACGGCAAATCAATTACTAACTACAAAAAGTTTATATACACTATAAATAAAATATAATTTCTAAATAGAATTTGTGTAATTTCAACTTGAATACTTTCAAAATGGTTTATTTACATCATTTTCTTGTATTATAAGATGAATTAAACAATCAAAAATCATAATTTCTTATATGTTAAGTTTTAAAGCCTACTATTAGTACCTGTTAATATCCTCGAGTTAACACATACATATTTACAATATTTTAAAAATGTTAAAAAATGTATAAACATATAAGACCTATTAGCCTTGTCAACACATACAATTTTAAAATGTAGACATGCTACAATTGAGTTTAAAATAAAGTACAAATTAAAAATAGTATACAATAGGGCAAAAATATTAGACAATAATTATAATAAAGAGATACCATTAAGGATCACCTAGTATCATTTATAAATTCTGCATAGGAGTAATATGTTTTGGACGAATGATATGCATTATAAAGCTTATTTTTGAATACATTAAAGATTTTTTCATTACCATTGACTTGAGTATATGTATTAAAACATGCAACACCTCTGTAGATTTCGGAATTCTGTCCAACTGAGAGTCTAGAGAAAGACTGCTGTAGATATTTGTGATAGTGTGTGTTATAATTGTGTGAGTGTCTATAATCTGATAGTTGGGGTTCCTGTTTTTTTATATTAAGTATTAGTAAGTATATATACAAAGATGGAAGTGTTAGGATTTTAAAGTCATGAAAAAGTTGTTTGCAGCTAGTTGTTCTTGAAACCCCAGCCATGCATCTTATAACATTTTTTTGTACACAGAAGGCTCGCTCCAGATGAGCTGAGCAGCCCCAAAAAATTAGACCGTATGAGATAATTGATTCAACCAAACCAAAATATGTTAATTTTAAAACATCGAGATTTACAGTGTTTTTTAACTGCCTCAATAGAAAACATACACTACTTAGTTTATTTGATACATGATCTACATGGTTCTCCCACGTTAACTTGCTGTCCAGAATTAGACATTAGTAATTAGTCATTAATAAAAACTAAAAATAATACAGGACCCAATATTGAGCCCTGCGGTACTCCCGTTGTCACATTTCGACTATTTGATTTATTGCATCCGATGGTTACAACTTGTTCATGGTTGTTTAAATATGACTGTATCCACTTATTTGGCGGGCCCCTTATACCTGTTCGGTACAATTTATCTACTAGCAGTCGATAGTCAATTTAATATTTAATTCCTTGTTATTTAAAGATGAGTAAACAAAATCGCATAACTCCCCTATAGCACTAGATTTTGACTTATTTCTGCGAAAACCATGTTGAAATTTACTCAAAAGTCTATTATGTTCTAGAAATTTAATGAACCTGTTATTGGGGTCTATTCTGTAACAATTCCTTTACATTTAACGGCCTTTAAAAATATTTTCGTATTCGTTAATTTACTTCTGTCATTATTGAAACAGATTTCTTTAAGATAGTCCTCTAATGTATTTTAAAGATCCGTTTAAATAATGACAGAAGTAAAGAAGAAAATATTTTTAAAGGCCGTTAAATATAAAGGAATTGTTACAGAATAGACCCCATTATAGGTAATTTCGAATACTTTAGCCAGTTGACTTTGAATGCAGATGTTCCTATAGTTTGCCATGTCATTTATATACCCTTTATTTTTATATATAGGAATGGATTTTGATTTTTTTAATATGTTAGGATAATCACCACATAAAAAAGACTCATTTATAAGATAGGACACAGGTACACTAATATCTTCACAATAAAATACAATATTGTTCCATCTATTTCATCTATACCGGCAGATTTTTTATAAGTTGTTTTCTGTATAATTTCTGTTATTTCCTTTGGGGTAATTGGAGTTAAAAATAGAGTGCTTATAGAAAAATCTTGAAGTCTTGCTTCACTATAATTTGGTAGAAGATAGTCTACATCAGTAAACTGATTATTAAAAGCATTACATATATTTTGTACACCAAAAATGTTGTTGCCTTGACAATTTAGCATTTCGATGGGTAATTTTTTTATTGATTTTCCTTTTGCGTCAGTTTCAATTCTCCAACATTCTTTTGTTGAATTTTTTGCATTAATTACCCTTTTATTATTATAGGAAAGTTTTGCTGATTTGACTTTATTATCATAAATTATTTTCAGTTTTTTATATCATTATTACTAGTTATGTATATACTATGTAATTTACACACCATCTCATGCAGTGCACTTAGTTCCGCGTTATAAAAATTATTTTTGTGTCGTTTGGGTTTAACTTTTTTAAATGTAAAAGCGTTGTTGAAATAGTACAAAAAAGTCGAATAAAAGCTGTTAAATTTGTTATTGAACTCAGATGAGTTATACATGACAAGATAAGCTTGTTACTGTCATTTAAATCTCTAATAAAAGATTGTGTAGTTTCTACCTGATTTGTTATTTGCAAGTTGAATTCACAGAGTTGTAGTGAATGGTCTAATAGGAAACTATTTTGAACAGTAACATTTATGTTAAATTTTTAACATATTTTTGCTTATAGACTAGATTTTTGCGGCACAAATGAACTATTATGTTAATTATGACAAGTTAAAATTTTTCATGAATTTACAGAATTGCTTTTCATATTTAACATGCGTTATATTTTTAACGTCTGTTAAATTTTAACATATTCGTTATAGAATTACCACTATTGGCTATTTCAATTATGTCATAAAAAAGGGGGCAATACGAAACTATCACCATCGAGGGTTTTTATTACATGGAATCATTCAAATGGTCAATAAAATTAAAAGAAAACTATGGAATGCTATTAAATTAGAGGGTGGAAATTGGATATAGGGATAAATATGCAAATCTTACAGTTTTTTAATTAAATCTTGAAAACGAGGCAAAATTCAAGCATAGTTAATAGGTTTTTTTTTGTACAGAATGCGATTTCCCATTTGAAACATTACAATTTTTTATATGCAAAAACTATTAATTAATTCATTAATGCTTTTTTGCGGTTTTTGAGCAGAGATAGATATAAACATTGCTTCATATAAAAAAAGTATACTAAATGTTCTTTTAAATGATAATGGGTTAACAACTGAGATATAGCCGCTAAAACTTAGCTATTTTTTTATAACGTTTACGTTTTTAATTCTTAACAAAATTGATTACTATTCAATAAAAAAATACCTATTTTAAGTTAAAAATCATTACCATTAAATAATGAAAGAGCAAAAACACACAATGTTGAAATTAAAAATTAAATTTTGTTGGTTTTAATAAAAGCAGTTAATTTTTTTAAAACTTTCTAATGAATCACACTTTCTTTATGACACATTATATTCTTGAAAACCTTTCAAAAATAAATATATCTTGGAATTAGAATAATTAACTCTTAATGTAAATATTATTATTATAATATCTTGTGTTGTAATCAGTAATCATGAATAATAAATTGTTGAAAGTACAGTAAGGCTAAAGATTGAATTATTTTGCAAGTAAACATTGTAAAATAATACAATCTGTGATTTATTGAACACCATTCAAGAAAATTTAACATTGTGGCAACTGGTGTAAGACGGTTTAATTTTAATATGCACATTCCACGGTTTTTTTAGTTTTAGAAGTTGATTAAATTCGTTAAGGTTAATTTTGAGTGCCATATAGCCATGTTGAGAACACTCAATCATAGCCAACATAAATTTGTTATCGAAGATTAAGGAAATCCATACATTTAGGAGCGTAACAATACATTTCGATTTATATTTAACCTTCCTAGTTTATTAGCATCTTTTTTTAATGTATGTATTATGAATTATAATAATAAATTTATTATTTACCATAACAAAAAGTTGATTACAGATATGTTTTACAGAAATAAATAGTGGTAAATAAATGGTACAGTATTAGATTCAAAAACAGATTCTTCTATACTGCCATTGAAAAACAAACAAAATCGTAATTATATTTTAATAATACATAAAAAATCATATCACAATTGAATATGTATACTCAATATTGCCTATTAATTATTTAGGTAGTATTAGAGACTAGTTTTGTTCTGCTAATAACCATTTTTTTAAGTATTTCTGAAGCTTACTATGGATACACTATAAAATGGTACAACCAGCAGATTTTCATAAGATATTATTTGATAAGACGGAGATCTTTTAAACAATTCTTTATTATGAGTGGGGTATAAATAATATCCCTTCGTCTTAGATTTATAGAAGAATAGAATCTTTATTTAATATAGGAAGTCCTAATACATAGTAGTTTTTTTAAAAATATTACATATTATCGTCAGTCTACACAAATTCAGTTGAATAAATAAAATAAAATCTTGATAGAATTAGTAATAAAATCAGTAATAAAAGTAAGACTAAAGTTAAAATAAAATAAATACATATAAAAGTAAACATACAAAGTTACAAAGTTAATTTAGTTAATTTAATTTACCGACTGGAAATAAATTGTATTAACATTTTTTTAAACTGAGGTAGAGAGTTATTCGTTTTAATTTCACTAGGCAAAGCATTAAATTTACGCAATCCACATATAAAATAGATTTTGTTGCTATAGCTAGTCTTGTTTGTGGAATATAAAAATTATTAACAGGTCTTGTATTGTAGTTATGTATTTCATTATTGTAGATCAGCGTTTTTCAACCTTTTTCATCATGTGACCCCCCTGATATAAAAAATAATTTACCACCCCCCGACCCTTCGCTTTTTTATCATGTATGTAAGTGATATGGCCACAGACGTTCGTGATCAAGTCACAGAAAAAATAAAGGAAAGTACTTTTGTATCTATGCAATTTGACGAATCCACGGATATTGCGGATTTAGCGCAATTTGTAGCTTTTGTGCGTTTTGAATCCAGTGAAAAATTAATGGAAGAAATTCTATTTTGCAGAGCGCTTCCAACAAATAGTACAGGTCAGTGCTTGCATAACATATTCCTTGAAGCTACGCAAGATATGAATATCGATTCGGCAAATAAATGCATTGCTATTTGCAGTGACGGAGCAAAAGCGATGACTGGTGCGAAGAGTGAATTTATTGCTAGGCTGAAAGAACAGATACCAAACGCTTGTTGGGTGCATTGTTTTCTCCAAAACCAAAACCTTCCCACAGGAATACAGACAAGTTCTAAATATTATTATAAAGATTGTAAATTCTATTAAAGGAAAAGCGTTGCAGACACGATTGTTTCGGATTATTTGTGAAGATATGGGGGCACTCCACCAACATTTACTTTACCATACAGAGGTTAGGTGGTTGTTAAAAGGCAAAGTACTGACCAGAGTTATGGAACTTCGTGCTGAACTTTTAATATATTTACAGTAGGCCAAGTCAGAATACTCTGAATTCATTTGCGACCCGGAATTTCTTTTGAAATTAACTTTTCTTTCTGACTTATTTGAACATTTAAATATCTTGAATAAAAGTCTTCAAGGGCCAGATGAAAATGTCATTATGGCAAAAGACAAAATACATGGCTTTACAAAAAAAAAAATGACTTGTGGTCGTCGTCTATAAATCAAAATAACTTCGATTCATTTTCGTCGACACAATCTTTTACTGAAGAAATCGGATGTGAGATAAACATCAAGGCAAATATACCTGGTATGAAAATGGTGTTAGATAATTTGAAAGAAGAATTGTGTCATTACTTCTCAGTGCAAGAGACATCGGAGAACACTGGGCAGAGGTGGATTTTAAATCCGTTTTTAAATGAAGCTATAAATGAGGTTAATTTTACAACTAGGCTCAAAGAGAATCTGATAAAATTATCTGCCGATGGGATGTTACACTTGGAATTCAAGTCTGTTAATTTACCTTTTGGTTAAGAAGAAAAACAGAATACCCGGAATTGACAACTGAGGTTTTGAAGTGTTTGATTCCATTTGCCACCTCGTACTTATGCGAGTTGACATTTTCATCAATGGCCCAAATAAAAAGTAAGCATAGAAATCGCTTAAATTTGGAAAACGATTTAATTCTATGTGTAGCAAATACAGATCCACGATAGGAGAAATTGATTAATCAAAAACAAGCACAATCTTCGCAGGATTTTATTTTTTGTTAATTTGTTTGTATTAACATACAAATGTTTATGAGTATATCCTTTTGTTAAAATTTTCTTACTTAATAAAGATTAAAAATATTGATTTTTTACTGAAGTTCTCTCGACCTCTGCCGACCCCCCTACAGAAGGTACGCGACCCCCAGGGGGTCGCGCCCCACAGGTTGAAAAACACTGTTGTAGATGATAAAATCATTGAAGTACTCAGGAAGTTTTTTATTTTTTGCTTTATAAACAAAAGTCATTGCTAAATAACAAAATTTTTGTCTAACTGAAATCCAACTTAAAGTGGTCAGCATACCATTTATTGCTGTGTATCTGTTACATCGAAGGATTATTCTCATTCCTCTATTTTGCAATTTTTGTATAATAGTTTTATACACCTGTTAATCTAGAAAAAAGGGAGAGATTTGAAGCAATCCTTGAGAAGAAAAATAGATTTTTTGATTTTTTTTACATATTCGCAGTGAGGTTTCAATAATAGATTTTCATCTAAAATAAATCCTAAGTATTTAAATTCATTAACCCATTCAAAATTCTCGTTTTCAATTCTAATGTATCTATTATAGTTTATTTGATTTAATTTAAATTTACTTCTCAAAATCATTGCTTTCGTTTTTTTAGTATTAAGTTTATTTTTATTTAAAAACTGGGTTAAGACTCTCAATATATTATTCAGTTTATTTAAAACTTCTTCAAGGTTATACCCATAACATGCTACCAGTGTATCATCTGCAAATATATTATAAAGTCACACTCAATATAATTAATATGTCACTTAAATATATGATAAACTAGCTGTTGCCCGCGACTTTGCTCGCATGTAGTCCGTGACTTCCTGTTTTATTAATTTCATTTATTTTTATTCATTTTTATTCGTTTTTATTTATTTATATTATTTTTTACTAATTTTTATTATTTTTTTTTATTTTTTATTACTTTTTATTAATTTTTATTAATTTTTATTAATTTTTATTAATTTTTATTAATTTTTGTTAATTTTTGTTAATTTTTGTTAATTTTTATTAATTTTTAATAATTTTTATTAATTTTATTAATTTTTAATAATTTTTAATAATTTTTAATAATTTTTAATAATTTTTAATAATTTTTATTAATTTTATTAATTTTTATTAATTTTTAATAATTATTTTTTTTTAATTTTATTTTATTTGTATGATTCTACCCTACAAAAATCTAACCACAAAGCACGACATTATTTATTTATGCTACAATTATAATTTTCAAGTTCCAACGTTCAAAAAATTTATACTTCTATACAAATTTTTAACCCTGTTTTCCCCCCTTAAAATGTGAAAATCCAAAAATCATGAAACACATAATTTTTTATTTTTAATCAGTAGCTGTAATTCAAATTTTTATGTTTCAAACTTTAAATATCAAAAAAATATATACATACTATTAAACAAATTTTTTCCCCCATTTTCCCCCTTAAAATGTTAAAATGCAAAAATCCTGAAACACTTCATTATTTATTTATGATGAGAACCTACCTACAATTCCAATTTTCAAGTTCCTACATTTAAAAAATCAATATCTCCAAATAAACTTTTACCCCCATTTACCCCCTTAAAATGTGAAAATCCAAAATCCCTAAAACACGTCATTATTAATTTGTATTCATTAGCTGCAATTCCAATTTTCATGTATCTAACTTTAAAGAGAACCGAAAACAGATACTCCCAAATAAATTTTCACCCCCTATTTCCCCCCTTAAAATGTGAAAATCCAAAAAACCCTGAAACACGTCATTAATAATTTGTAGTCAGTAGCTGCAATTCCAATTTTCATGTTTCTAACTTCAAAGAGAACAAAAAAAATCAATAGTCCCATACAAACTTTGACCCCCCCGTTTTCCCCCCTTAAAATGTGAAAATCGAAAAACCCTGAAACACGTCATTATTTATTTATGCTTAGTAGCTGTAGTTTAAATTTTCATGTTTTTAACTTGAAATAACAAAGAGTTTCATTAAAAGCTCCCTTCCCCCATTTCCTCCAATTTTCCCCCTTTAAAGTTAAAATTTTGAAATATCCTTACTTAGCGGATGCTTGCGTTATAAAATAAACCTATGTTCCAAATTTTAGCTTTCTAGGCTTAGTAGTTTTGGCTGTAGATTGATAGGTCAGTCAGTCAGGACAAACAATTTTATATATATAGATAGAAGCGGCCCTAATATACTTCCTTGCGGTACTCCTAAGTTATTTTTTAGCATTTCAGATATTGATTTACCTAGCTTTATATATTGTCATATACTGTTCAAACCAGATCAGGACTCGTCCTGCAAAACCATAATATTTCAATTTATTAATCAAAATTGTACGATCTATTGTCTCAAAAGCTTGTTTAAAATCTAGAAAAACTGCTATTATATATTTATTTTCATCAAGTACTTGCTTCCATTTAGATATAGTTAACTGTAAAGACGTTTCACATGAATGGCCTTCCCTAAATCCTGACTGATTTCCCACAAACAAACCATTGTTATTAAAGTATTCTAATATTTGGTCACGAACTACGGTTTCTAATAATTTTTCAGAAAGTATATTTATAGGTTGCAAGTTGGATGCATTTGTATCGTTTGCAATTTTTTGGACTGGAACTATCTTGCTTGCTTTTAGTCTATCAGGAAATGTTCCTGTTTTAAATTATATCGATACGGAATCTAACTGTATTTTACAAATGTGGTTTTATTTTTTAAGAATTTTGTATAAAACCCTTATTTTCCTTAACGAATATACACCTAGAACATTGGAATTGTTTGTGGAATCGTTATTAACCAAATCGATGCAAATAACACAAGCGAGAAACGCCAAAACTTTGACTCCGTCCCACATGAAGCAGTGCATACTGTCAGAGAGCCGTTTCGACTTCTTAAAAGACTTAGTTAAAAACATACCAGACGCCAGCGTGCAGGAAGATAACGAGAACAACGCCCTATTCGAAGAAGTTTCCACCAAAACCGAGGAAGATACGGGGAAAATGGAGGAAGACGAGGAAGAGGAGGCGCCGGTGAAGCAGCCGGCGCCACGAAGCAAATCGAAATCGTCCAGGCGAAGCGTCCACGAGAAGGAGAAGCATCCCCCGCACACGGACGTGTATCCATCACCGCCTCCCCCGAACGTAGCCTTCAGCGAACAATGCCCTCTCCCTTCCTCGTCGAGCAGTACCAGCAGAACGCCGGTTATCCAGTACGTACCGAAGGTTAGCGCCGAGAATAAGATGAGTTTTTCCGTAAATAATTTGTTAAAGCCCGACGAACCGAAATTGCACATTACCATAGCGTCCGAGGAGCTGCTACCCCCGATTCCTCAACTCATACCTACTGGCAGATCTTCGAGTGGTTTACCGTCTAGAGGACATCCTAGTGATAACGTGCCGCCTCCCTTGATACCCATCGCCCGCTTCAATCAGAATTCCACTG
The DNA here is from genome assembly GCA_927349885.1 of Psylliodes chrysocephalus. Lineage (NCBI taxonomy): Eukaryota > Metazoa > Arthropoda > Insecta > Coleoptera > Chrysomelidae > Psylliodes > Psylliodes chrysocephalus. The sequence continues at coordinate 2,689,179 of OV651813.1, forward strand.
AAAATAATTTATATATTGATGAAGATTATGACAATTGAAGGTACTTGAAACTTTATTTATTTTAATTTATTTCAGATCCTCTTCAGTTCGCAATTTTCCTTGCTTGCTGGTAAATTTGCGGAATTTCCTATTTATAGGAAAATGTCAGTAATTCATATAAGCCAAGAATCAACCCTGGTTACTTTAACCCTCTAATAGACAAAATTAAATCTTGCCTAGGAAAAATTGTCTCTTTATCTTGTCACTCCTATTCATAACATCTTTGTAACTTCTTGTGCCGCGTTTGAGAATCCACATCGGATGCATCTGAGATGTTGTGAATTTTTTATCACGTGATAGAGAATTAGATCTGAATGTAGATGTAATGAACAAACGCTCTAGACTTTATTTGGTCACGTGATAAAATGTCAATGACAAGTTAGAAGTTTATACTTATTAAATTTTACTTTTGAGACTACAAATCAACCTAAATTTGAAATATAAACAAAAATTAAACAAACTAATCATTTTTATATTCATGCTAGCATAAACAAAGAATAAATTGACAAACAATGCTTCACAGAACACTTACTTTCTGGCATGGAACGAACATCTCATTCACATCTCATTTCAAATTGAGATGTAAAAAAATGTAATCTGAACAGGTACATCTGGTATAAACAAACGCAGATGTAGATAATGTGTCCGATGTGGATAAAAAACGCACGAGATGTAAAAAATGCATCCGATGTGGATTTTCAAACGCGGCATTGGTTCTATACTATTCGTGTTTGATACTAACATATTTGTATACCGTTCTGGTGGTTTTCTCTTCCTTATTCCTTGTGATCTTTTTATCTCGTTACCTTCCTTTTCAGCTATTGAATCGATTGAATCAGTTTCTGGTGATTCTTCTAAAACCAACTTATCACCATCCATTTCTGAACAATTTCCACTTTCTAAAATTTCTTTGTCTTCTATAGAATTGTCCATGAAAAACTCTAATTCATTTGAATTTTTGGTTTTAGCTCCTTCGTCTTTATAACTTTCTAAAATTAGACCATTTAAAATAACGGTAAAAGGTCGAGAAACGCCGCACTTGACGAAACCACTTGTCCCCTACGTATTTTGGGGCGCTGATTACGAAAATGAGGGTTAAAACTGGCAGCAATGGTTGGAACACCCCTAAAATTGCAAAAAACACACCTAAATATGGGTGTTTTTCGACTGTACTTGTTGTTTTGCAAACTAACTCATCTCATATGTTTTTTGGGGCGCTGATTACGAAAATCGGGGTTGAACCACCCCTAAAATTGCAAAAAACACCCCTAGGTAGGGGTGTTTTTCGACTGTACTTGTAATTTTGCAAAATAACTCATCTCATTTGTTTTTTGGGTCGCTGATTTCGAAAATCGGTGTGTCGAGACTGGAAAATTTGTGTCAGAAACACCCCTCCCAAGGGGTGAATTTTCGGAAAAAATGACCAGTCATCTTATATGTTTTTGGGTCGCTGTCCAGCACACTCCAAATTAATTTTAATTTTTGAACAAAAAGTATCAAGATCTTTCTGATACTCGTATTTTTTTAGTCTTTAGTCATATTTCATATCTATTAATAAAAATATATTCCATTTTTAGTTTTTGTATTTTATATTTCATTTTTTACCAAAATCCACCGGTTGGGAGGGGTGTTTCTGGCATGTGGGAGGTGTCACACAAATTTTCCAGTCTCGACACTCCGATTTTCGAAATCAGCGATCCAAAAAAACATATGAGATGCATTAGTTCGCGAAACACCGTGACTGGCCATTTTTTCTGAAAATGCACCCTTTGGGAAGGGCGTTTCTGGCATGTGGGGGGTGTCACACAAATTTTTCAGTCCCGATACCCCGATTTTCGAAATCAGCGCCCCAAAAAACATATGAGATGAGTTAGTTTGCAAAACAACAAGTACAGTCGAAAAACACCCCTTTTTAGGGGCGTTCCAACCATTGCTGCCAGTTTTAACCCTCATTTTCGTAATCAGCGCCCCAAAATACGTAGGGGACAAGTGGTCTCGTCAAGTGCGGCGTTTCTCGACCTTTTACAGTTATTTTAAATGGACTAAATATATACATCTTTATTATGAACATTTTCAACAAAATGTACATCTCTACCTAATAATTATTTTATTGTTGCTCATATCTAATAACCTATAAGCTTTAGATTCTTCTGCATATCCAACTAAAATACATTTCTTTGATTTATCATCTAACTTTCTTCTTTCATCTGGTATGTGTGCATATGCAATGCTTCCGAAAGTTCTTATATGGTTAAGAGATGGATGTTTACCAAACCACAATTCGTATGGACATTTTATATCACCTCTTTTAGTAGGTAGTCTATTTTGTAAATAATTAGCTGTAGAAACAGCTTCACCCCAATACTTTTCATCTATCTTTGCATCTAGTAGCATACATCTTGCTATTTCTGCTAGATAACGGTTCTTTCTTTCTATTTTGCCGTTCTGTTGAGGTGAATACGGAGCTGAAAGTTGTAATTTTATTCCCTCGTTCTTTAGAAAATCATTAAGTTCCTTATTTACAAACTCACCGCCCCTATCAGTTCTTATTATTTTTGGTTTTAGGTTTAATTGATTTTCATTTTGTCTAACATTATAAACTTCACTTTTCTTCTCCAGTAAATATACTTCAGAATAAGAGCTAAAATCATCCATTATTGTTAAAATATACCTCTTGTTGTCTGGAGTGATAGTTTGCATGGGTCCAATTATATCTGTATGTACAATTTCTAAAATAATAAAAGTTTTGGTGGTAGAGTTCTTAGGAAATGGTAATCTTGATATTTTTCCACGCAAACAACAATCATATGTTAAAATTTCATTATAATTATTTAATTTTTTATCCAGAATTTAATTTTGAAACATCTTTTTCACAATGACTGGATCCCGATAACCAAATCTTTTGTGCCACAAATGTATCAATGCGTTTGTTGTATTATCCCATACAGAATTTATTTTCTCAGCACTTTGCATCTTATATAAATTATTTTCTAAAATAGCAGCTGCGTTTTATTGTTTCTTCTTACTTTACATATACCAGAAGAAAAATTTATTTTAAACCCGTTCTTTTCCAATTTTCTTACTGATAGTAGACTGTTTTCTAAATCGGGCACATATAAAACATCAGTTGTTGGCAATTTTAAAACTTTACTTTCTACTAATAATTCCAAAACTCCTTCACCAATACCTTGTACATGTAACTTTTTTCCATCAGCTAAATAAACTTTGCTTTGAATACTTTTACTTATTGCTATAAGGAAATTTTTATTGGGAGTCATGTGACTTGTACAGCCAGAATCCATGTAACATGATTCATTTTTAATGTTATTGGTGTTCATTGTATTAAAGCATATATAATTGTCTTCACTTGCACCTGCATTTTCTTCACTAATATCATTTTCACGAACATTGTTTGCATTATAACCCTTTTTTTGAAACTTTTTCTTATAGAAATAATAATCCTTTTTGAGGTGGCCCTCTTTATTGCAATAGTAACATTTTAATTTTGGTTTACTTTTCCATTTACTTTTACTTTCCACCTTTAAAACGTTATTCTCATCAATTTTTAGTTGTGAATTTTCTTTTCTTCTTCTGTACTCTTGTGATTTTTCTTTGACTATTTCCAATGTTAGATCTTCCTCTCGCCGACTTTCTAGAGCTGTGACCATTGAACTGTAGCTATCTGGTAGACTGCTCAGCAAAAATGCAACAATGAGATTTCCTCCAATTTCTTCCCCAAGTGTGTTTAATTGGTTTACCAAATCTAACATTATTGAAAGATGTTCTTCCATGTCCACCTTCTGCTAGCTGCTGCCTGCATAATCTTTTAAGTAGGTACACTTTACCAGAAAGTGTAGATTTTTCGTAACATAATTTTAAAGAATCCCAGGCTTCTTTTGCAGACTTAGCATTTCTTATGTGAATTAGAAAAAGTCCAATTGTAGCTCTGGCTTTACTGTCTCGTTTAGATCACTCTGCAGTAACAGGGGTAGGTTTATCCACCGATATAACATCTCACAAATATTCTTTAATTAATACGAGTTCCATCTTAAACTTCCAAATCTGGTAGTTTGATCCATCAAGTTTTATAATTGTGAATCTTGTTGAATCTGCCATTTTACCTTCTAGTGTATTTTACTTTAATTTTTTTAATTTTAATACACTATTTTATTTTTACTGCACTGGGCCCATAACCTGTTAGAACATTACTTCTTTCTTGTTATTACAGCAGCCTAGTTATCCTTAATGGCAGAATAAAAGATGTACCTTCCTGAATTACTTTTTATTGACAACTATATTTATTCAGTGACAACAACTAACTCAAAGTATATATATAAATAAAACTAAATGTAGATGATTGTCATATTGCTTCAACATTACTGAGAATAAAGTATTTCTATTTCTAACAGTACCCCCATGTTTTTAATTGGTATATCTTCCTAATTATTCCGTCACCACCTCCTTTTCAATGAACATGTCAGAACCACCTGCATCTATCTATCTACTCTGTCATCTTTTTATTTATAGGGATAGCCCCTCACTAAAGGGTTTAATTCTAATTTTCTCCTGTCTTGTGACTCGGTACATTCACAACGTTTTTTGTAAAAAAGTTGTTGATAGACTTGAGTATTTCTTGTCAATTTTATTTTTTGTTAAATGTAGCTAACATTTTTGTTTCTTTTTTTTATACAGGTTTCCACACTTCTACCCTCCTGAGTACCTAGCTTTGTTTCCAATTTGTATATCTGTTACAAAATAAATACAAAGAAAAGAAATTGTAGCGCCGCATCTAGAGGATGCGATTTAAAAAAAAAATCTCAATTACTGTATAGTGCAGCAAATCCGGCTCAACCTGAACAAATTGCAGGTATCAAACCATCTTTTAATAATTTTATTATGATTCCACTTAAAATTGATTTAATAGTGATTTGGGATTTTCAAGATCCCTATATAGTTCGTTTTTAGTGTATTGTATACAGATCATTCCCGATTTAAAGTTTATTTCAGAAGAAATATCCTATTGGATAAAAATCTTTATATTTTTAATTTTTATACTTTTTACTAGTTAGCTTAATTTTTTGAATATATTTCGTAACGATATGTTTACGGTAATTTCTTCATTTTGAGCCAATTTGGTAAGCAAAAACATTTACGTAGAATTAAAGGAAGCAATAAATGTATATTTTCCATTTCTCAATTCCTTTTATTTTTCACGAATTATCTATTACCGACCTGTGTTTGACAAATAATAAATAATGTATATTAAGATTTTTTTTATTTAAACAAAAGCCATTAGAAGTATAATTCAATCCAATAAAAAATGGTTTCTGAACTAACTGGGCAATCCAAATCAAATGACTTTAAAGGGTGGACAATTGGCAAAGAAACGAACAAAAATTTCAGATTTCTACCATTTTAAAAGTCTGCGATTTAGCTTGTGATTTCACTCGTTTAAATGGAAATGAAAATAGAAAATAGAAAAAAAAATAAGTTACGTATAGGGGGTTGACTTCTTTTCACTCCATATCTAACTTCAGTATTTGCTAAAATAATTGTGGTGTGAAGCTTAACTAGGACTAGAAAAGAAGAGATACGAGCATGCAGTGCATGCCCGCAAGCAGGCGTCAAATTCTGTTGGTATCCCGAGGAAAAAAGACTAGAGAAACCAAACTCTCGAGGAAAAAATACTAGATGGAAACCTAACTCTTCAGGAAAAGACTCGAGAGAAAACCACCTCTTGAGGAAAATGGACACTAGAGAAAACCATCTCTCGAAGAAAAGACTCGAGAGAAACCCACTTCTCTAGGAAAAAAAGAACTATAGAAAAACCAAACTCTCGAGAAAAAAATTCTAGATAGAAACCTAACTCTTCAAACCACCTATTGAGCAAAATACTCGAGAGAAAACCACCTCTCAAGGAAAAAAGACTCGAAAAAAACCAACTCTTAAGGAAAAGGACCTTAAAAACCACATCTCGAAAAAATAAGCTCTAGAGAAACCCACCTCTCGAGGAAAAAATATTCGAGAGAAAACCACCTCTCGAGGAAAAGACTCGAGAGAAACCAACCTCTCCAGGAAAAAAAGACTAGAGAAACCAAACTCTTGACGAAAATATACTATATAGTAAACCTAACTCTTCAGGAAAAAACTCAAGACAGAACCACCTCTCGGGAAAAGAACCGATCTCTCCAGGAAAAAAAGACTCTAGAGAGACCAAACTCTCGAGGAAAAAATACTAGATAGAAACCTAACCCTTCAAATCACCTCTTGAGCAAGACTCGAGAGAAAACCATCTCTTAAGGAAAAAAGACTCGAGAAAAACCAACTCTCAAGGAAAAGGACTATAGAAAACACTTCTCGAGAGAAACCAACCTCTCCAGGAAAAAAAGATTAGAGAAACCAAACTTTCGAGGAAAATATACTAGATAGAAACCTAGCTCTTCAGGAAAAGACTCGAGAGAAAAGCACATCTCGAGGAAAAAAGACTCGAGAGAAAACCACCTCTGGAGGAAAAAAAGACTCAGGAGAAACCAAACTCTCGAGGAAAAGAGACTGGAGAGAAATCAAACTCTCGATGAAAAAAGACTCGAGAGAAATCCAATTAACGAGGGAAAAAGACTCGACGTGATTCTCGAGGAAAAAATACTCGAGAGAAATCCACCTCTTGAGGAAAAAACTACTCAAGAGAAAACTACCTCTTGAGGAAAAAACTCGAGAGGAAAAAATTTTAAAAATGACCAATATATAAAACCAAATGAAGAAAAAAATTTGAAACTAGATGACCTATCGAAAAAAGAGAATCAAATTATATACAATATAGAATATTCTTAACATCGATTTATAATCCAATGTAATTTTAATTTAAGGGAGATACATAAACAAAAACAAGTGAAAATTTAGAAAAATGTCCATTATGTAAAAACGAATAGACTAAAAAAATTGAAACTAAAGCTATCAAAAAGAGAATAAAATCGTATACAATATAAAGTATTCTTGATAATTATTTTTTCTACACCCAATGGATATTAGTCTATATACGCACAGACTACAAAACGAAAAAGTATGCTACTGCGTTCAATTGAACGAATATATTTCATATCCATTCTAGGCAGAAATAACAAGAGATGTAACTACTAACAAATATCGTGCGGTCCTGAATAAGACATATTCTAAGGGGCACAGGAGGGTATAATATCCGCTGTTGTCATTTGCGTATTTCACTATTCTCATTTGTTTACAAAATTATTTGCATATATTAAAAAAGCTAAAATAATTCAACCTATTTTATTGCAACTGAACCCAAACATTTTGAATCATTAGTTATATTAAATTTAACTAAATAAGATGTAATTTCACTAAATTAGATTTAATCATTTTCAATAAATTCCAAAACCTAGTGATGTTAGGTTGGAAGTGGCTTACACCGGCATGGATATTTACGTTGTTTATTTTAAGCGCACAGCGGCTTACACATTTATTCATTGATAAAAATAAGTTTTATCTGTGTAAAATTCTTCTCTTTATCCCCTCTCTTACTTCTCACCTTTCGTCTCCTCGCCGCGTCCCTACAAATAGAGTGTATCGATTGTCGAAATAATCTTGGCATCATGAATATTATATTTTATCAATAAATGGTTATATCTCTGACTCTAGGTAATGAGAACACTGCAAAAATATGAAATCCACCAAACAGTTCACATTTTGGACACCCAACTTGTATTATTTTTAAAATTCTAAATAAGTGACAATTTTGTCAAACTAATTGTCAGTATATTTTTTAGTCATTGAGATTAAATATACATTAAAATGAGTTATTTTTGTGTAGAATCGATAAATAGTAGCCTTTTTGTATGATCCATTTCAAAAAAATAAATTGTATGAAATTAATTTAATTACGAGTATTAAAACTAAAATCCCAATTGTGGAGGTGAGGATATATACGGCATCTGACATTCACGTCCCTGTTTTTTCTAACGCTTTTTCAGGGAAAAACTACATAACTAAAAACTGACATAACTTTGAAGTAAGATCCATTACCGATGTACGCAATAAAATTCACAATTACCACATAATATTGCATATAAGGAAGTGGCAATACCCATACCACCTATGAACATCTTGCATCGCATGATCAGGGTACGGGACGACGCCCAGAAACCTCCAACCATGGCAAGAGGACAGGGCGAAGACACAAACTAGAAAACATGAAATGTGTTTTAAAATACATTTTAAAACATAGTATATTAAGAGACGGTCCTGTGCTCGGTGCGCAGGTGTTTTGTTATGGACTTCTGTAAACAAATGTCTACGTGACCATAATCGCGTTCACTGAGTTGCATCAGCGCGAAACCACTCAAGGCCAACCAGTTTCTGGCACGAAGACATGTATATATTTTCTTTGAACGGTAAAAAATACCAGATTGTTTTGGACTCCGAAAGAAGTCAGACGGGTCTCAACACAAAACCATCGGCGGCTCCAGGGGGGGCTAAGGGGGCCATGCCCTCCCCCGAGATGAATATTCTTACGATTTATGGGCCTTTTATTCAAAAAAATATGCTAAAAGGGGAATATCTAAAGGCAATGCCCCCCCCCTCCCCCCGAAAATTCGCCCTGAGGCCGCCCTTGCACAAAATTCGATGGCAGTTATTCTTTTGTAAATACATCAGTTCTCTGAACAAAGATACTAAAATGATAATAAATAATAAGTAATGTTAACCCTAAGACAGTGTTAAGCCTCTAGGTGTTTGTAAATAAAGTAGTGTAAATATGTAAAAGTTATCGTACAATAAATTGTTTTTTACGAAGTTGCTGGAATTTCATTATCCGTATGAAAATATTTGCAGCTAGCACCGCAAGGAGACAGTCCACTTGCTAAGCGATGCTTAGGCCCGTATTCATAATTTGTGTTGGGTTCAACTTTTGGTAAACTACAAATCCAACAAAATTTAGATGTCAATTTTAACTTTTTTAACTGTAAATAAATTATTCTGATACTGTCTTCCACACAAGAGACCTGGGTTCAAATTAGGACAAGGGACTAATTGACTAATTAAATTAAATCTTGCTTGATAAATTAGTTAAAGTCATAGATTATTTTAAAATTAGTTATTTTGTCTAAATAACCTAAAATAATTTTTTAAATTTGTAGATTTTCGTTAGTGGGTCGTAGAAAAAATTACTGTACAACTCGAGAGGATTGTCCATATCCACTCTTGTTGCACACTACTATTACGCACTAGTGTGTTTATTTAAAATGAACAAGCAGCAATAGTCATATTTTTTACAAAATGAGAATGTCTTACAATTTATTTTTCTTATTTGTTTGAAACTGACGTTAAAATAATTTTAAATGACACATTTGAGATGAAATAAAATTGCGTTAATTATTTATAAATTTTCAATAGTAAGATGACTTTTATCATTAATTTGGTCAAAAGTTAGACTTTTAAATACTGCATATTTTCAGAAATCAGTCGATTTAATTTTTGGTCCACACATACATATTTTATACTGAAAGTTTGTTTTATGTTATTCCGAAAAAAGAAACCAATACGTTTTAAGTATTCAAAATGTATGCAACACATTTTACAAACTAATTTGGACCTGTTATCTCTGAATCTGACACAGAAATTCGATAAAATTTAAACTCAGTTATGGGGAAGCACTGAATGTTACTTTGGTAATGCCTTATTTATGTAGTATAAAAACATTTTGTTGTGTTGAAAATATCAGCGTATTCAAGTGTTTGTATACATAATTTTTTTTTTTTTTGAAGAAAATGTCCCTACTTTTTATCTTATACAAACCAGAAATTGCAGTGCTGCAGCCAAAAATGCATTTTTTTGAGACGGCTTTTGGAAGATTAAAGAATTTTGTAAATAGTCAGAACTGACCCAAATCAATTTCCCTGGAGTTTTCGATGTCGCTGATCACGAATATGATGTTTAAATTGACCCACAGCCGACCTGGAGCTCAGGAACGCCGATGAACGTCATCTCCGTGGGACACTCCCGAAATTCACGGGGGGAAGGAGATAAACTCGACGCCCGGAGGTTTTTTGGGTCGCTGAATTCAAATATGGCATCGGCGAACACCCTCCGGATACCTGGTGTGCCGGAATTTGGACGTCATACCCGAGAATTTTCCTAACCCAAAAATCATTGTGGGGCGCTGAATCCAAATTTCACGTTGAAAACGACCCCCTGAACGCCTGGTGCACCGGACCTGGACCTCATCTCCGTGAGTTTTCCTCACACAATTGAAAAAGACGAACCGAAAATCGTTATGGGGGTACTGAATTCAAATGTGGCATCGGCGAACACCCCCTGACACCTGGAGTGCCCGAACCTGGACGTCATCCCCGATAATTTTCCCGACAAGATCGCCAAAAACAACTCGAAAATCATTGTAGGGGCGTTTTTTGGGCGCTTAATCCATATTTCACGTCGAAAGCGGGTGAACCGGAACCTGGACCTCATCTCCGTGAGTTTTCCTCACACAAGCGAGAAAGACGAACCGAAATTCGTTATGGGAGGTTTTTTGGGAATCTGAATCCTAATCTCCCGTCGAAAACGACCCCTCCAACATCTGATGCACCGGAACCTGGCCCTGAACATCATCTGCGTGGGACTCTTCCAAAATTCACGCGGGGAAGGAGATAAACTCGGCGCCCAGGGCTTTTTTGGCTTGTTAAATTTAAATGTGGCATCGTCGAACACCTTCCGGATGGTGCGCCGGAACCTAGAAGTTAGTGGGTGGAGCCTGAACTTAGGATAAAGTTTCTGTGTATACTTACACGAAAGCGTTTCGAGCGTTGGTAGAAAAGTGAAAGGCCGCTCGGCAAAGTTCGGAGATCTAGCCGGAGATTATTCTCGTAATTTTTCTCGCTCTATTCAAACCCGGCATTTAGAATTTTACAGGACTGGATCAACTTTTCCGAGTGCCCCAGGCGAGAGTTACACATCAATGAATGTGTGAAATTATGAGACGATTTTCGGTTAGTCTTTTGCGATCGTGTCTGAAAAACCCTCGGAGACGACGTTCAGCCCGAGGTTCCGGTATACCAGGTGTTGGGAGGGTCGTTTTCGACGTGAAATTCGGATTCAGCGCCCCAAAAAATCCCCATAACGATTTTGGGCCCGTCTTCTTCGATTGTGTGTGGAAACCCTTTGGAGACGACGTTCAGGGCCAGATTCCGGTGCACTAGGTGTTCGGGGAATAGCTTTCGAGGTGAAATTTGGATTAAGCGTTCAAAAAACGCCCCTATAATGATTTTCGGGTTGTATTTGCCGATTTTGCCGGAAAAATTCTCGGGGATGACGTCCACTTCAAAGTTTAGGCGCATCAGGTGTCCAGGGGGTGTTCGACGATGTCACATTTGAATTTAGCGCCTCAAAAAACCACCCATAACGATTTTCGGTTCGTCTTTTTTGATTGTGTGAGGAAAACTCACGGAGATGAGGTCCGCGTCCAAGTTCCGGTGGGTGCACCAGGTGTTCAGGGGGTCGTTTTCGACGTGAAATTTGGATTCAGCGCCCTAAAAACGTCTCTACAATGATTTTCGGGTTGTTTTTGGAGATCATGTCAGGAAAAATCACGGGAAAAACCCCCGGGCGCCGAGCTTCTCTCCTTCCTTGCGTAAATTTCGGAAGAATCCTACGGAGATGACTTTCATCGGCGTTCCTGAGCTCCAGGCCGGCTGTGGGTCAATTTGATCAGCTATCTCGAAAACCCCCGTAAACCCGATTTGGGCCAGTTCTGGCTCTTATTTACAAAGTTCTTTAATCTTCCAAAAGCCGTCTTAAAAAATGCATTTTTGGCTGCAGCAATGCAATTTCCGGTTTATACGAGATAAAAGTAGGGACATTTTTTCCAAAAATCTTTTTGGAAGCGAATGCAAAAAACCGCTTTCCGATTCGTCTTAGCCTAAAAAATTCCGAACTTTTTTGCTTCAATGCTTCGACTAAGAAAAGGTTTTTTTTGTGGAATCGCAACACTATGAGTGTTAATACCCCAATCCTCAATTTTAGCCCCCGTCTTGAGGGGAAAACTGTGTCAGGTAATCAAAATGTGACACCTCATATGAGAGCTAATTTTATTAGTAATTCAATTAACCTAAATGTCTCTATATTACACTAAATCAAGCTAGTAAGTAATTTTTATACGAGGGCTTGTTTTATTTATTTGGGTTGTTTTGTTAAAAAATTAAAATCTTGTAATTTCGGTATACTAACCATTTATACTTTAGATTAAATTAAAAAATGATTATTCAAAATTTTAAATTGAATACCTATTGTAATTAAACATTTTTTTTAATGTTGAATAATTCAATATTAGCTACATAAAAAAATTGAAATCGCCTTTTGGTTAGCCAAATCAAGTTAAAAACCAAAAAAATTGCTATTTAATTGATGTCGAGACTCAGGGATACTTGCAGCATACTATGATTTTATAATATTGACAACGATACAAATGAAATAATCCAAAAGGCACTTTTACGTATATTTAATAGCAACAATTTAAACATCTATAATATTAAGACAAATATAAAGCATAATAGGTATTTATATGATAGGCACTAGACAAGTAATATTTTTATTGTTTAGAGTCTAACACAATATAATTTCAATAAGACAGAAAAACTATGGTTTTTATTATAAAATTTCAAATCTATCATAAACAATATTAAAATCACATAACTTTTAAGTTTTCTTTTTACATTCACTGTTTTGTTGTTTTTATACAGAGTCGTCTGAAAATAAAAGAACAAATATTAGATAAGCATCAAACAATTGGAGACAAAAAATTACCATGATACCACCATTTGGTTTTCTTAGGATTTTTATTGCAAGTTTTTACATAAAAAGCATTGTCTGGCGGTCGTTGCTGAAAAGTCAAATCAATATTTTAGTATTTTCTAAGTATTCGAGTGTTAAGATGGGCGACTTACTTTTTCTTTACAGCTACTTAGCATAGACACTATGGATAGGCAAACAGATTGGACTGATAAGGCTGGGGACCAGTCGTCTGTTAAAATAGACAAGCAAATGTGGCCATTACTATATACATGTGGGTGGACTGGAATGTTAGCTCCTACAAACGTTACCTACAACATTAAATATACATTCTTTTTAAGTTTAACAATAATATAATATAATCTACAAATTACAATTATAATATATTATTTTTTTTGGAAATCACGCCTATGGAATAATGAAAACTATTTTTAAACCCCCAAGGTGAAAACAAATTTAACGAAAAATTAAAAAAAAAACTAGAGGGTTTCGAACTTCCTCCTTAAGAATAGATATCAAACCTTACCCTAAAGCAGTTAAAATAGACGGTAAAAGTAAAAGAGAGTCTATCCTTTCAAGGGCTTATCTTAATGTAGAAGAAAAGGAGCGGGAAAATCAAAGGAAAAAGATAAATGCCCAACACAAGATAAAAATGAGCCAAAGAAGAATGTCTACAGACAGCCAATAAATTAATTGGATCAACTAAACTACTCCGATTCATCATCCATGTCATCTAATAACAGCGACTTTTCATCAGATGATAATTCAGACAAAGATGTTTGTGAAGAATTTAAAAATATTACGTTAGTCTTGTAAAATTTAAAGTTTTGAGCAAATGTTAAACATAAAAACCAAAATACGACACGCGTTGAATTTCTAAGACGAAAATAAGCTTTTTACTTTCCTCCCATTGACGACATAACACAAATTTATTTATTTATTTTTACAAACTTCTATAGGAAATTCCCAATTAAAGAACAGGCAAAATATGACAAAACAAAAGAATAAAGATTTAAGAAAGAAAAAACAGACTATTTAAAACGATAAAATAATCACAAAAGCAAATGTTTTCTGTCCAAAATTCTAATGTTAAATATATCCAACTCAGAGTTAATGCTGTTGCAATAACTACACATGACATATAATGGAGATTTGCTTAAAATGTTGGTACGAGGAATGGTCAAGTAAAAAGTATCATTGCACCTAGAAGTTTGGTGGGGAATCCTAAAATTTAACATATGCAGCAGGTCTTTACAATTTATTTTGTTTGTTATGACTTTATGCAGTGTAACCACTGAAAAATGCGCTTTGCTTCAAGACTCGAAAAACTATGTCTTACTAACAGTTCGTTATGTGGGGTGCTAATTGGAGGATACACTTGGTCTTCTCGGAAAATTAAATATTTGAGAAACCGTCTTTGAGCGGATAAACGCATAATAAAGATACTTTAACGTACTTGCATTCTTAAAATCCCGAGAGTTCCGAATTATGAATCTGTACATGCAGCTTGCTGTAGTTAATATATCAAAAGTAACGGCCAAATTCACAAAGTTATTCGGTCTGCATAATAGAGTGTTGCCTATACGATAATTGTAAGCAATTGGACCAGAGCTTAGTGAATAAGACATGACATTACACTTCGAGGGATTCAAATTAAGGTTATTTTCCCGACACCATTCGATAACTCTCAGAAGATTTTCAAATAGCCATTCACAATCTGCGACGTTCTTAATTGTTATGAAAAATTTAAAGTCGTCGGCGTAAATTAATAAATCAACATCACCTACATCCACGATGTCATTCCCGAAAATATTAAACAGCAACGGGCCTAGATTTGATCCCTGAGTAACATCGGAGGTGGCAGAATACTGATCAGACTTAAATTCATTTAATTGAACGTATTGTGTTCTGTTGATGAGATATGATATAAGAAGCCGAATAAGATTGTTTAACAATCCAAAAGAGGCTAGTTTTTTTACCAAAATACCGTGGTCAAGCTAAGTAAATGCCTTTGTCATATCCGTATAAACAACATCTCTCTGAGTTCGGTTGTCAATGTTTTCTGAAATATACTGCGTAATTATGGAGAGATTTGTAACTGTTGAACGACGTTTTACAAAGCCATGTTGCTGGTCCGATATTATGTTGCGGACATGCTGGTAAACTGTACGTTCCAGCAACATTTCAAACACTTTACTAAAATTACAGATGATAGAGATAGGGCGATAGTTTTCCACCTCAGTCCTCAGTTTTATTTCTTTTTTTTATATATGGGACAAACCTTAGACTTTTTCCACACTGACGTTATTCTTTTAGTCCGGATGCAGGTATTTATAAGTACAGTTAAAGGATGAGCCAGTGCTACAGCACAGTCTATTAAAAGAAAAGCAGAAATATGGTCAGGATCAGTAGTCCGCTTGGGCTTTACTGATTTCTAAAAAAGGTAGCAAAGCCATTTAATATATCCGATGGATTAAGAAGAAAGTTACCTTCATAGATTATGGTATTACCAACTTTATTGGAGCATTTTATATTATTGATGTAAGCCCAGAATTTATTGGAATTAATCGATATTTCTGATTCAGCTTTTTCAAGATACTGTTTATAGGCTCCATCGACATCAACTTTAACTTGACTTCTTATGCGTCTAAACTCCTCAAAAGCATGAATATCATTCTCTCTCTCTCGTATACTGTTGACAGTTTGGAATTTTTGCGAATTAAATTTATAATTCCGCCAGTATACCAGGGAGGATAATTTTTCTTAATGTGGCCTATATACCTAGGTACACATTTATCTAACATATTGTATAATTTCCCATAAAACAGTGGTCGCCAACCTCTCAATGTGTTAAGCTACTTTGTTAATTTTGGAATAAACAGCGAGCTACCCACACGGAAGCCACGTAACGCAACGTAAATGAAATAATCCACAGTTAATTTATCATTATATGTATTTATTTTACTATTTAACTGGTAATACATAATACATAGGTACTAATAATAAACTAATAACAAAATAACTAATATTACTAGTACGTACTTGTTCATAGCTACATTCCTACCTACCAAACGAAGGTGTTTGGAAAATAAACACAAACTTTTATCAAGCCACAACGGCATGTCACGTAAGATTTAAAAATAGTTAATAATAACAAAAAAGTAACGCACTATCATGAACATAAACATTGAAAAATAAAAAAGCACGTTCAATGAGAAGGCTGACACTCAGACTCATCGATAATTTTTTTAATGTTTGCAGTATAATTTGATACAGCCATTCGAATACAATTATCCAAATGTTCATCTGTAAGTCGATTGCGATATTTGTTCTTAATAAACTTCATATTGGAAAAAGAAGATTCACACAAATAGGTTGAACTGAATAATGCTTTCACTTTCAAGGCAACACGGCATAGAGCTGAATATTTGTCTTTACTTACAATAGATACATTTGGTACTTGAGACTAACAATTTTAAGGCTAAATCATTTTGAAACTCAATTACTTCAATTTCTGTTGCAGCGATGTCTTCGTCAAAATTCTGCATAACACAAGTTGCAAACTGTTGGATATCAATTTCCATAAAGGGTGAAACAACAAACTGCGCTACTAAAGCCATTTCGTTGAAATCCTTAAAACGATTTTTGAAGTTATTCTTCAGGGTAGAAACTATTTCTACATGATATTTGCTGTCATAGGGTTCTAATGCAGTGGTATCAGAGAAATTGCGGAAAACTTTCATCTTTACGACATAACGTCACCAGACCCTTATCACAACCCACCATAGCTGGAGCGCTATCGGTTGTCAAGCCTACCATTTTCGATATTGGAATTTTCTCGAAAGAAATATTTTTTAAATAAGAAAACAACTCCTGTCCAGTAGTGTGTCCTTTCAGTGGAATAAACTTCAAAAGATCTTCTTTAATCGTAAAATCACTAAAAACCATCCTGACGAACACAACCATCTGGGCAGTGTCAACGACATCTGTTGATTCATCCAGTTGAAGTGAAAAATAAACACAGTTATTTAAGTCAGTTCTTAACTGTAAAAAAATATCATTGCTCATTACTTCTACACGTCTCATCACTGTATTAGCAGAAAGTTGCATAGATTTTATAGTTGAAACTATCTCGTCTTTATTTCTAAAGTTGGCAAATAACGAATCAGCAGCTTCTAAAAACGCCTGTTTTATCATTTCCCCGTCTATATATATATATATATATATATATACTGTTTTATAAATGTTCAGTGATAAGTTATTTATGCCTATTTTTGATAATTCTCATCTCTTTGTGATAACTCTTTCTTTAACAATATCCCATGTGTTGCTTTCTAACAATGGAACTGTGTTATTTGCATAAAAAATGGTTACACCCTCAATATCTAAATGTAATAATGAATTAAAGTTAACCATAAATAATAAATAGGGTTACGTATATTTCGCATCTAAAAAACCGAAATTTCGCATAAATGTAAATAAAAAATCCAAAATTTCGCATTTATTCGCATAAAAAAAAAGAAAAATATTTAAAAACTCGTATTTATTACTATAATCATTAAAATAACATTATATTTATTACATAAAAGTTAGTTAAAAGCTAACATCGTGGTTGTCTCTATATTGTCTTGCTTAATAATTATGCCTTTTCCTTTGGTCATTTATGAGGACATTGTAGATACTGAAATATATTTCAGCATCTACACTGTTGATTGGGCTATGAAGACTTTGTATAGCTGCATTCGCGACCTTCAGGTAGCAACATTTTGATGCAAGTAAAGGAGTTTCTTTCTGAACCACATTGACGAGTTGTCTATGAAAATGAGCATATCCACTTAAGGTTCATCCTGTGGTATATCCCTAAAAAATGGTATTCTGGAGATGTTCTCCAGTGTTGAGTTAGTGTCCAGAGATGAAGTGGTCACGGCCGCTGCTACTAATGAGCAAAATAATTTGCCAATGTGCAGGTAGGAATCGTTTGTTCTCATATGTAAAGACAATTTATCCAAGCTCGTAATATTAGAAAATTCACGTGTTTATTGCCTTTAAAAATGTTTTTCTTCGAAATTTCGACGAAAAATTATTAAATACACAAAATATTATATTTTGTATTTATCGCATAAATTACGTGAATTTCGCATCTATCGCTTCTATTTCGTAAAAACGAAAATTACGTACCTCTAATAATAAAGGATCCAGGAATGTTCCCTGTGGACCTCCTATTTTTATTCTAACCATATAACTATGTTCATTCCTTATTTTTACTACGTGTTTTCTTTAATTTAAATAGTTTTCAGACTCGTTAACACTTCCCCTCATTTAATAACTTCCAAGAATTTTTTTTTTTTATTTGGTGTCATCAGCATCAACTACTACGGTTATTAGCCTCGTGTTCTATGTAGACTTTGTTACTGTTTCCCAGCGCCACTTTAGGAACAGCACTGTTAATTAGAACCCAACAGTAAATGGTCGAGTGGGGAATCCTACCTAGACATCAGAATTAATTTTTAAATAATTAAATTAAATGAAAAAATCTCGGCCAACGGTTTGAAGAACTGGAATTAAGGAAATTGAGTTTGCGAGTGCTGGGTAATTTATATTAGTTTTATTTGTTTTTTTTTTTTTTTTAAATATTTATTAATGTGAGGAACAATATTATAAAGAAAAATATACATATTAAATTATATGGTATAAGTCAGAAGCCAGGATAATCGGTACTGGTTTGATGACCTACAAAGTGCAGCTATCCTTTTGGCCATGTTTATTTATTTATGGGCCTTGCCCACTTTCAGTACAAAGTTACAAATAAAAACAAAAAAAAAAACAACCTGAAATAGATAGAGTCAATCTAAATAATATGTCATAATAATGATAAACTAACAACAAAAATCATAAATATATTAACATGTACCAAATCAAAACAACTAATATTAAGACTAGGGAATTTAAGTCACAGTAAGTTTTAACACCCTCACAAAATTAGAAAAGCTTGAAATAAAAAAATTGACTGCCAGCACAAGCATTAGCGCTTCGTGAAACTCTAGACATGAATGAATTGAGGCCAGTATTAGTTCTCATGTAGGGCTGATAAAAACTGTTTATTGATCTTATGCTTCTAGTTGGGACTGCCAACAACATGCTTGAAATCAATGTAGGGCAGTCAACCACATAATTAATGTCAGATCTGCCTGATCTCTTCTTATTCCCAAAGTTGGTAAAGAGAAAGTCTCTTGCAGTGTAGCAAAATCATAGGAATAGTCATATATCCTTGCAATATTTGATGTAAATGCTAAGTAGTGAAGAAATTTTCTCTGAACCTGTTCTAATCTATGAATGTGACAAGTATACTGGGGGTTCTAGACTGAAGAGCAATATTCTAGCAGAGGCCTAACAAGACTACAGTACAATAACCTGATAGGCATTAATACTTATAAAGTCTGATGTGTTTCTCTTTATAAACCCAAGAATACTATTGTGTCAATGTGATTGACAAATGAGAGCCTGGAGTCCATAATAACACCCAGATCTCGAATGGATGCAACTTGGGACACTGGTGTATCTTGATATTATATTGAAAATCAATCCTGTTGATCTTCCTAGTAAAGGATATCCAGTGACACTTAATTATGTTTAGGTCCATAGCATTATTCGCACACCACTCATTAAGCCTAACCAGATCAGAATAAAGTTTGAGAAAATCCTCAAGAGATTAAACTTTAGATAATCAGTAAAGCATCAAAATTTGGCAAACTTGAAACATTCTGAGATATCATTTAAAAATAATAAAAATAACAAAGGTCCCAAAAGGGACCCCTGGTGGACTCCAGATGGATTGGGAATGTGTGTCATATAAATAACTTGCCAGCCATTGCAATAATGTTCCCATGGTCCCAGCAGTCTCCAGTTTATTTAAGAAAAGTTTGTGATTGACCCTGTCGAACGCCTTGGAAAAGTCTGTGTATATGGCATGCAATCTTACTTGTCAAAAATATGTGTTGCTAGCAATTTTTTTATCATTCACATCAGACATTTATTTTTTCCATTTGTATGTAGCTTCTTTTATTATATCATATACTTTTTTACGTCAAATTTACTGTTTTCAATTTGATTTATGTAATAAGGATTTTTAGCATTTATAATAATTATTTTATTTAAACAGCTACTGTACCTATAGTTTATATTAAGTATTAATTTTGTTTTTTAAGAGTTGTTTCTTCATCTTGTTTTTGTGTTTTATAGTAGTTATAGTTGCACATTATTTTTTTTATTTATTAATTTGTAAATATTTCAAAGAACTTTTGTTATGGTGTGATAGGATCATTTGTAAAAATTATTTCTTTCCAGTGTAGTTTTGATGATTAGGCTTATTTTATTTCTGAATTAGTTTTAGTGACATTGTCTATACTTTTTATACACAAATAGTCTGTTATGTCCATTACCACTACTTTTGTAAGATATTTTGTTTCTTCAGTATTGTTATTTCTTACAAATATATGATCATTACAAGAACTACTTTCTCTATAAACTCTAGTGTATGACTTAATATAGGATTTATAATCTATATACTAAGTAATTGTTTGTTATGAAGGTTATCTGATCAAGAATGTTGTTAATGTAGTCTCCAACAAAAATATCAATGCTATCTCTTTTTAGTACATTATACAAATATTATTCAAAATCAGGTGGAAGTACATTATCAGATATACTCGAGGATCTATAACATGGCACGATTCTAAATGATACTTTACCAATACAAAAAGTAGGAATGACTTCTCCCGATCATTTACCACCAGGGTGGTAGAAGCCCACCAAATGGCCACTTCCAAAAAAAAAATGGGGCATCTAGAAACACCTCTTGGTAATGTTATTAACCTGCAGGACTTTCAACTGGGAGGCTGGCTATCCCTAGACACCCCCTAGGGACAACCACCAAGTTTTTGACGAGTTGATAACATGCAGGCTTTGATGAGCTGGGAAGATGGCTGTCACTAGACACCTCTAAGTGGCAACCAGCAGGTTTTTAACAAGTTGAAAGGCAGGTACTATATCTCTCTGGAGGATGCAAAAGTGTTGTGGAGAAACCCACCCTACCCACCTTACAGATACAGAATACAAAAAGTAAGTGAACTAATTGTTAATTTGACTCTGATAGTATTAAAAATATATCATGTTTTTTTGTCTTATTTTAATAATTATTGTAAACCTACCTCAGGTGAATCAAAAGGGTATTTATTACTAAATTTAAATTGTAGTTGGAATCTTTCTCCTTCATAAAGTGTCCCTGCAGCACCTTCCATGTTTATGATCCAACTGAAAAATAGGATTTGTCAGACCTAAACCATCAATATGTATAACAGGTAATTTGAATAACAGAGGTCACAATAAATGATAAACATTGTTTGAATTACACTAAATCCAAAGATGAATCACTGCTATTTGAAGATTAATTACCAAACATTGATAAAAAAAATGATAACTGAAACTAATCTTTAAAATTCCGGGTACAGTTCCGTTTTTGTTATTCATCTACGAATATATCAAAAAGAACCTTATCTGTCTGTTGATTAACATTTTATTATTTCCTTTATCTACTCTGCCATATGCAAAAATATACTAAAAATCAATTTTTTACTCACTGCAATAGGTTTTGTTCAGCGATATTCGCGTCAACTGCAACTCCAGGTGGAGGCTCCTTAATCAGGGACATCAACTCTTTTTGCAATCTCCTCTACAACAATAATACTATACAAAATGTTACCTTAATTAGTAATTAAACAATCTTATTGACAATCTGGTTTACGATGTACTCAATTACAAAACAATTACTAATAGTATGCAATTAAAATAAAATGAATCAATTCTATTAAAAGGACAATAAAAAAAGTGAACAAATAAAAAAATTACCTCTGATGGCGACATTCCTGCCATTTTGAGATTACAGTTTCATTCCGCAAATGTTATTTTTAATTTAGTGGCACTCAAATAAAAGCAATTTATTTAGACTTAGGTAAAAAACATTGATGAGAATGTATAAAAATGTCAAACTTATGAGATTTTGGAAACAACAAAAATAGTGTATTTGTCACTGTCACCTTGAAGTTAGGTCCGAAATACAAATCTCCTCTTGTTGAGTGGCACAGAACGTTGCCAGATCCTAACATAAAACAAAGAAAGTAGAGAAATATTTTTAAAATATTTCAAAAAGTTTCTTACTACTACTTTTTAACACTTCTCTCCACGTTTCCGATTTTTAGAGTCTTAAAATGCAAACAATTCATCTGATCGTCTTTATCCGGACCCCGCACAATAACTCTAGAACCGAAGGTCCGATCGACTTTATTTTCTTGGACAAAGTGTCTAACTTAGAACCTATTGATTTTCAGAATTTTCGGTTAAACCTATGTTAAATATATCGATGATTATAAAATCCAATGCATTTCCTTAGGACCGATTCCACCGTTGAATTAAACGAAGTGTAAAATTACATTTTTACGTTAACAATGTCATTTTAATCTCCGTTTAACACAACAGTGGAATCGCCCCTAATAGAGCTTATTTCTATTGATCTACGGCAAATATACGAACTATTAAAAATTTGACACGTGCCTACTAAATTAGAATTTTGAAACATTGAGTCGTTACAAATTATCTAAGTATATGCAAACTCTTTTATATTGATTTAGGGCCGATTCCACCATTGTGTTAAACGCAGATTAAAATGACATTGTTAATGTAAAAATGTCATTTTAAACTTCGTTTAACACAACGGTGGAATTGGTCCTTAGAAGCAAATTTCTACATCATTCATATTTTAGCTACATACAAGTTTATTACTACTTTTTTAACTAAAAATAAACGGATAATTAAAAAAAATACTGTCTTCCTACACCATGTCAAAAGATGACTTGAGAAGAATTTAGAGAGCCAAGAAAAGATGATAATTTGTGTGTTATGATCGGAGTCTCAATCTGATTACTTCAAGTTTACGAATTCAAGGGACATCAATACGTATATGTGTGAGGTGGCCTAATTGGTTAGCGCGCAGACGGCCCAGGTCCGAGGTTCCAGGTTCGACTCCTGACGCATTTTTTCTTTTTTTAATTCTCAGATTTTTCAATTTTTCTTTGGTTTGTTTTCACTTTGGGGATATATGAGGGTGTGATTTTCATAATTTCGTAGGAGGATTTAACGATTTTTCATTCTCAGAATTTTCCTGTTTTCCTAAGTTTAATAAAAAGCCCCAAAAAGAGACAACACGAAAAGTTATAATTTTTATCGTGATTAAATTAGATTAAACAAATACTAAAAATTTTTGAGTCACATGCTTTTGTCCTGCACAGAAATTGGGCAAATACAGAAACAAAGTATATATAAATCGTTTATTTAGTCAAAAAAAACTATTTTTGACATGTCAAAGCATCTTCACATTTAAAATATAAAAAAATACACATAAGTATAGAATCAAAACATACATTTAAAATACAATAAAAAATTCATAAGATACAGTACACTTACATGTCAACTATACAAAACAAAAGAACAAGAAAAAAAAAGTCAATGGGTCAGCAAGTACTCACGCAGTTTTCTTTTAAATATTGCTGTAAAGAACATTTAATATCTTCAGGCAAATTATTAAAAGCCTGTACACCTTTAAAAACACTGAATTTTGTGTACATTTTTCGTGGCCTTATATAAACTCTAAAATTTTTCTTATTTCATGTATTGTGTTCATGAACAACCTGATTATAACTTAAAATATTTTGTAAATATACTGGGGAGATTCCTGATTTAATCTTAAACATAAATAGCACTGCGATTCTACATTTAATTTTTTTTAAATTTCCAGTACCCCCAATTAGCATCCACTTTGTCTTTTCGTAATTTGGTGATGGAAATACATCCAACATATACGTCTACTGTTAAATATGAAGCCAACCCTGTATTTAAATTAACTTAAAATTATCGAATTTTTTTCATGTTAATTACGTTACTGTCTTTTGGTCTTACGTTTAAAATCAAAACGTTTACCGTTCTTTTTTATGCCAGTAAAGTTTGCTGTTGGGGCCTCAGTCTCGATAAATCATCAATTTTATTAGCGTTTCTCGAATATCAAATTGTTACGAGTTGGCAACGTTGGTAAACATTTCATCTTCTGTCAATTATTATTTTAAAGTGATTCTTCTTCTGATTTGTAAAGCCCTCTTGCCATGAGGTATACAAAAACAGCTTAATTTTTGTACGAGCCGAAAAAAGCGATGACAATTGACAATATAAGAAAGAAGAGAAAGACAGGTTAAAAATTTATCACGTGTAGGTTATGTTTTAAACAGACACATTTTCAAATAAAAAATACAAAATAGTGTTTAAAAAATGTCTTCAGAAGAAATGGAAGTTGCAGAAAGCAACGAAAGCGACGATGAGGAAATGAATGAAAACAAAGAAACCTCAACAGAACCATCTAAAGAAGTTTATTTACCGAGTAAACCCTTAGACGAAGGTGAAGAACTTGTATGTGATAAATCTGTGTATGTAATGTACCACCAAGCTACAACGAGTAGCCCTTGCCTTAGTTTCGATACAATTCAAGATAATTTAGGGAATAATAGAGAGAGCTTTCCACTAACGGCATATTTGGTTGCTGGTACACAAGCACCAGTAACTCATACAAATAATGTGATAGTTATGAAACTTTCAAATATGCATAAAACCGGTAAAGAAGACAATGAAGATGAATCGGATGAAGACAACGAAGAAGAGGAAGATGAGGAAAAGAAACCAAAAATGGCAGGTGCTTTAATAAAACACCAGGGTACTGTAAACAGAATTAGGGTAAGTTAATCTACTTTTATGAAAACAACACAAATACATTAGTATTGTTTTTTAGAGTCTTAGAATAGGGGAGACAGTTATTGCGGCGTCTTGGAGTGAATTAGGAAGAGTAAATATATGGGACATAACTAAGCAACTGCAGTCTGTAGATAATGATTTGAATTTAGCTACCTACAATAAAGAACAGGCAAATTCGGTGAAACCTATATTTACATTTACAGGTCATCAGAAAGAAGGATTTGCCATGGACTGGTGTCCCACTGTACCTGGGGTAAGCCTTTCCTATTTTATCCACAATTTTTATCTTCTCAGTTAGTCATGAAATAAATAAAATATATTTTAGACGCTGGCAACTGGAGATTGCAAGAGAGACATACATATTTGGAAACCAAATAATAATATGGCTGGTTGGACAGTTGATCAAAGACCACTAGTCGGCCATACAGATTCAGTAGAAGATATACAATGGTCGCCTAATGAAAAAAGCGTTTTAGCTTCATGTTCAGTGGATAAAAGCATCAGGGTATGGGACGTTAGAGCTCCGCCCAGTAAAGCTTGCATGCTCTCAGCAGATCAGGCGCATGAATCTGACGTTAATGTTATTAATTGGAATAAAAATGAACCTTTTATTGTCAGTGGTAAGAAAATTTGATATAAATATAGAAAGTGTATGTAATAAAAATGGTTTTGTTATGACTAGGTGGTGATGATGGTGTCCTGCATATATGGGACTTGAGAAAATTCAAAGATAAAACTCCTTTAGCCACTTTCAAGCACCACACTGAACCTGTTGTCAGTATAGAGTGGCACCCAACAGATTCTGCAGTTTTTGCTTCTGCTGGTGCTGACAATCAAATTGCTTTATGGGATTTGTCTGTAGAAAAAGATGCAGAACAGAGTAATAATGAAGTGGAGGTAATATTTTTTTTGAATCTAATTTAAAATTCTTGACACTATATTCATTTTTGTTGTAGGGTTTGCCGCCACAGCTTTTATTTATCCATCAAGGTCAAACTAATGTTAAAGAACTCCATTGGCATCCACAGTTACCTGGTGTCATTATCAGCACAGCCGAAAGTGGTTTTAATATATTTAGGACGATAAGTGTTTAAAAAATAAATTTAAAAAGGGCTCTTTTATTTTGTATCAAAAAATCTGGTTATTTTGTTAGCCTCTACAGATTCTTCAACAGTATCTGAATCCCATGTGATTAAATTTATGCTATCATTATCACTAAGAACAGCCATTTTTATTAAATGTCTTGCAGATCACATGGAATACAGGCATTGTTAAAGACTCAACTCCTCATATATCCTATTTTTCCAAAAAAAAAACTTTTATTCCTTGTTATATTCCCAAAATTCTAACTCAAAACCACAAAAGGTACCATATGTATTTTTTAATGAAAAAACTTTAAAAGAGAAAATAAAAATATTTATTCTTATATTTCAAAAATAAAAACTTAATATTTAAGTATCTCCACTCAGTAAACTCAAATTTACTAAATGCCGCATCGTGGGCCTGCCGTGTGGACAATTCTGCAAAACAAACGGGAATTTCAAATGGAATTACCTGGAAAAAATTACACAAAACCTTACCCAAGGTTGATCAATCTGCCCCATGTGTTCCACTAATTTTTTCATATCCTTTTTGCTTAAATCTGTGCCTATCATGACTGATTTTCTGCAAGCGCGTGATGCAAACATCCTCTTCAGTTTACTTGGAACGCATATGGTATTACTAGATTCCTTAAAAATAGAAGAATCAAAAATTTAATTATTCAAGACTTATTTGCTGATGAAGTTACTTGCAACATTAACAGCATTTCGTCAATATCGTCTTTGGAAAAAACGAAATTCCTGCTGATAGGGATAGATGTTAAGGCCACCTTTTTTGTACATGGTGCTGAAAATATAAAACATTGAATTATTTAAAAAAGTTTATGCATGGAGTATGAAATGAATCTTAAGCTACAGAAAACATGTCAAAAAACGTAAATAATAAAGAAAAAGGTATAAGAAATACTAAAATTAATATTACCAAAGGAGGTGTATATTATTCAGGATCATGGAAACATAATATTCAGAAAGAAAACAAAGTATGTTTTAACGTATTCTAATAAATAAAAATTAAAAATATTACTTGGAATTATTACAATTTGTTAAAATTGAAACATTTAACACTCGCTAAAATTGCTATTATTGCATACATTATTCCAAAGGCTAATTTTTAAGTATGAATTATAGAATGTTTTTAACATCCTTTAAATTTTAACATATTCCTTATAGAATTGCCCCAATGAAAATTACTGAAAAATGCTCACCTGCAGCATCTATTTTAAAAGAGAAACCATTTTTCTTGAATACATCAATATTTTCAATCAAAAGACACTCATTCCCCGCAGTCAGTTCCAATGGTTTAGGACTAAAAAACAATAAGATAGACATTTCTAAAACAAAAACAACCTTTACTTACTTTACCAATACCTGCGAATCCACGACTGTGTTCAACTGGAGCATTTCAAAATTATATTTTTCGTCGCTAGCGTGTTGGTCTATCAAAAACAAATCGTCTTTCAATTTAGTTACGATAAATCCTTTATTAAACTGTCCTATTACCGTCATTTCGGAAAAATCCGATTTTTTTATTTGCTTTTGCAACTCTTCTTCAGCCGATTTATTTTGATCAGTCTTAATTTCAGATCTAAACCTAATTTTTATATTTTCACCTACACCTTCCTTACTAGCATCATTGCATTTTTTTATTTGTTCAATAGATATTTTAAACGGGACAGATTTTAGCGATTTTTTAAATTTCGGTTGATCCAAACTGATTTCTAGATCTTCCGGTTTGAATTTTGCCGATTCTACATCGATAACATTGTCATTATCTTTATCATCTTTAATTAGCTGACAAGCCATTTCTATCAGACTGTCTAATTTTTCTTGGGATTCATCTAAAATGCTTTTATCTATTTTAATTTGGTCAAAATTGTCTGTAGATCCGTTATTAAACGTTTCTTTAGGTTTGTTTAAGAAATCTTTTATATCAATTTTGTTTGTAGATGAGTTACCAGTTGTTTTCGGTTTCTTTTTGAAAATCTCCAAAATGCGCCCTTTCTGTATACAGCTTTCTGTGATACTTCTTTTAATGCCTCTATCGCTCTGTATAAAATTCGTTATTTCTACATTTTGCATCTTGAATGTAGAAGGAAACTGCTTAAAAGCTGCCAGTAACGACGATTTAACTACAGCCAATAATAATTTTTCGTTTTCTATGAACACCTGTCGCTTATCTGGAGTTATATTTACATCGATCAAAGCGGATTTTGTAGTAACATTCAAATACACGAATGGGTACTCATTAGAATTGAATTGTTTATAAATTTCGTTAACAATTTTCATCAATTTTGATGGTTCGCAGGGTCTGGAATTTATAAAATAAAATTGTCTGTCTGCCACTCTTCTACCAGACCCGTGAATAACGCTGGATATTAGGAATTCGAAAGAAAACGGAACTGATGAATCTGGGCTTGATTTTATTCCGAATTCCGCCAAAACTTCTTCATTTGGCGGCATTAAATCTATGTCTATTAAAGTTGAAATTTGTTTGGGGCCGAAAACGTTAATGATGTTTTCCCTGACCATGTTTTGACCGTCGGTACTCACTATGGTGCTTTTTGAGCCTTTATCGGTTGTGTTGGAACATGTAAACCTGAAAAGTATGTGGTGTATAATGTTACATCTCTGGTCTCTTTAATCTAAGGTTTACATATTGATGGCTTTGCACATATGTTTTAAGTATTATAAATGTTTTAAGTTAAATAGGTTAGCATATAGAAGAGATCTTTAAGGTATAATTAACACTGTGTGGCAGGATCCAAATGTCTTGTGTGATCAAATAGTGAGAACAGTCCAAAGCAATACCACCTGTAGGACTAAAAGTTGTCCATGGTTTAACATTCATTTGCATAACCTAATCAAGCACAGAGACACGTGTTATAAAAGGCATAAGTTTTTTCCCAATAGTACTCTGCTTCACAGTGAATACAAGAACAATCAAACTCTCTTGAAAGCAGCTATATTCAATGCAAAAAAACAATATTATCACAATCAGCTAACAAGTGCCCTAGGTAATCCAAAAAAAATATGGGCAGTTTTAAACTTGTTAATTCATAATAAAATATCAAAGCAACAAAACAGTGAATAAACTGCAAGTAGAAAATGACTGTAGAAGTTCCTAAGAAAATTGCAGATATTCTTAACACCTTTTTTACAGAAATAGGTAAAGCCTTAGCAGATAATATACCGGAGTCTACTTACACGAAATCTACAGTTATAAACCGTCAACAACTATATCAATGGGAGTTAACTACTCCTCAAGAAATTAACAAAGTAATTTCAGAGTTAAAATCGAGAAAAGCCTGTGGTGCTGATGGTATCTCTGGGGACTTGATCAAACATTTCAAAAACGAAACTTAACGAAACTTAACTTTCACTAATGCTTAAATTTCCAATGGACTAAAAGTAGCTAAAGTTTTACCATTATTTAAAGGAGGGCTAAGAACTTCCATTAATAACTACCGACCGATATCTCTATTAAGTTCTATCACCAAAGTCCTGGAAAAATGTATTAACCTATCTTGAAAAAAAGACTTTTAGTTTTCGTAGTGGAAGTAGCACAACGTCGGCAGTCACAGATATGATTACCAACATCAGACATCATGTAGATGAAGGCAATGCATTTATCATTGTTTCACTTGATTTAAAGAAGGCGTTTGATACTGTTAATCACTCAGTACTGGTATCTATTTTGGAAGACTATGAAATAACAGGAAATACATTGTCTTTCTTCAGAGATTATTTCAATGGTCATACACAGTTTGTAGTAATGGAAATACCTAAAGTAAAATGGCTGATCTACAATATGGTGTACCCCAGGGGTCAATTCTTGGACAAACGATATTCCTGATATATATACTCCATAGCTCAGCTACCATTAGCTGGTTATTTGCAACTTTATGTTGACGACGCTTGTCTCATTTATTTTGGAAAATATACAGACAAAATAAAGTATATATTATAGAGCAAGATCTAATTCAAATTCTTGAGTGGTTGAAGTTTCATAAATTAACCCTGAATACTGAAAAGTCAAGTTTTTTAATGATATCGAAACAGCCTGAATGGAAACAATTCCAAATAAATGTAGACAATGAACAGTTGACTAAGACAGATTGCATTGAATATCTTGGCTTATACATAGATTCCAAGCTCAACTGGGAACATCATATTGCTCAATTATGTAAAAAAATAGTCCTGCCATTGGAGTATTGGGACGTGTTTCCTGCTACCTTTCAGCTGACTTAAGGAAGACTCTGTATCATTCACGAATTCATTCACATCTATCATATTTAACTCTCCCAAAATAGACTAAAACCCTTGCAAATTCTACAGAATAGAGCAATCAGAAAAGCTTTTCAACTTTCTTTTTGTCATCCTAGTGATATTTTGTATCATCCAAATAATATTCTAGACATTCAGTCCCTCTCATCTAAATATCAGACATGCATTTTTATTCATAACCTATCTCTCAATAATATACACTCATCCATACAACTGACTATTGTAAACGCAAAATATGAAGAACCAGCGCAAATGCTCAAGTTCGTTTACTTCAAAATCGCCACGCCCATTCACAATTTGAACCTTGTCCTTGCTTACGGTCAGTAGCGTAACGACTAGATTATTGTTTGTTTCGTGTTTCTGTGTTTTGGTTAAAGTGACTGGTTTTATTTTTGATAATGTCTTCTATTGTGGGCTGTTATTAACGGACAAAGTCGTGAAGTAATATACAATGTTTTTAAATATTTTGATGCAACAAAAAAGGAAGGAGTTACTTTAGATGATATCAAACTACACAAGTAACAGGTAAACATACTCTGTAGTTTATTTGCAATTAAACTTGTGTAGTTTTCCATATTTTTTTGTATTTTATACACATATATGTGCATTTTATTTTTGATTAATATTTTATATTTAAATTTTTAAAATTTATCTTTTGTTTCTAAAAATTTTTGTTTCCTAATAAATATAAAAAAAATATTAAATTTAACATTAATATAATTGAAAAAATACCGGTGTTACTTCCGAATATTTCTTTGGTAAAAATGTTCTGTAGCATATGTCGCTGGTGTTAGAAGAATTGGGTTATTTTGTAGAAATAACTAACGAGTCATAGGTAGTAGAAAAAGAAGTGTTTTTAATTTACTATTTTCACTGAAGTAAATACATAGTGGTTGATTCCATTTAGATATAATTTTCTTATCTTCACTAAACAGTTTTAAATATTTACAATTTTAGATCATCACAATTTTATTAACTAATACAGTTGATTTTTTAGTTACCAACTTGAAAACATTTGTTTGTAGAATTTCTTATGCCATAATAATTGTAGAAGATATAACTTTCACCAGAAAATAAACTGCATTAAACGCTTGTAAAAATGTCGAAAGTAACGTGCCGTCGGCAGAAGCACCTGGCAAAGACAACTGTGAGCGATGATGGCAAAAAATCAACTGAACTCGTTTGTGGCAATAAGACAACTACTGAATGATGGCAAACATACAACTGTACTCCTCGCGTCGAGCTCACCCAAATATATACTGTTGGGACGCAATGAGTGTCCGGGGCATAGTTCACGCACCTATTCGGTTTCAACCAATGAAAACATCATGACATAATGAAATACGTCATTTGTGCTTCGTTAACTATGCGCCGGACACTCATTTTGTTCCAATGCACCGCTGTGCACTTAAAAACACAGGTGTTCGACGTTCGGTATTCTGAGAAAAATGCTATTTATAGTTTTATGACTTCACATTATATTAGGGTAAAAAGCAGCCGAACTATTTGAGAATTGTTTATTTATTTAGTAGGTGTAAAATATTAATTTGTTGATGTTTTTACTGGTGAAATTGTAGAATTTAACCAATAATATTACGTTTTTACAGGTTTCTTATACTACCGTTAAAAGAATTTTGAAGGAAGGTAAACAGTCAATGGAAACAACTGGAAAAATTACATTTTCTACACCTAGGAAAAACTTCATCAAAAAATTAACCGCTACGAATCTCCCTGAATATCAATTGAGGGATATTCAAAGAATAATTTACGATTTTCATGTAACAGAAAAGCCTCGTGTTACTGTTAAAAGGTTAAATAATAAAATTAAGGAAGATTTAGATATCCACATATCAGAAACTTCATTAAGAAGAGTCCTTAAAAAATTACAATTTAAATGGAGAAACACATAATAATCGTAAAGTTACCCCCATATCACCCCGACTTGAACCCTATCGAATTGATTTGGGCAATTGTTAAGAATAATGTCAGTCAAAGGAATGTTACCTTTAAATTAGAAGACATAAAACAATTAGCAGAAGAAGAATTTAACAAAATCGGTATGTTATAAAGGTAGAAGATAAATATTTTGAAAGAGAAATACAAACTGATTTATGTTCGAAAATTAATCCTATCGCCATTAATCCTAATGAGGATTGCAGTGATTTGAATAAGGATAATTTCCTGACCGTAACAGAATTTTATATAAATACCGAACGGAAAGTGGTAGAACAGCCTTAACCCAAAGTCGGCTTACTTAAAAATAATGATTTTTTAATTGACTATAGAATTATGTACTAATAATAACACTAAGCAATATGTATGAACAAGTATCATTCACTATTTTCCATTTATTTTATGTCTTAAAATATACGCGCCACTGGTTTACAACTTTCTAGGTAAGCTACCAATTCTATTCATCGGTAGGCATGTTCGTAGCATTATAAATGCGCATCCTTGGTTCTTTAGATTTGGCGCTTACTGTACTTCCTATGATATCCATAGATATAATACTTGGAATAATGACTGCTTCAGAGCCACAGCCGTAAGAACATGCTTTGATGACCAAAGCATACTATCTGATGGTCTAAGACAATACAATGAGCTTCCTAGCACCATAAGGAACATAACGACTGACCTCTTTAAAAAAAAACTAAAAGCTCACTTTGATATAATTTTCTTAGTTGATATCTTCATGTTTAAATAGGGTTTAAGTAATATTGTGATATTAAATTACTGTATTTTTTTTTTAATTATCATTAGTTATTTTGTAGTAGTATTGTTGTTATTATAACTAAGCAGGTACCGAATTCTTCTTCTGTGATATTATAAAATTTGTACCTTGTAAGACCCACATAGTCTTAAGCTCTGGGTCTAAATATACCAAATGGTATTCTTTTTTTTTATAAACTTGATGGAACCTTAAAGTAACAATTTGCTAATATTTCACAATTTAAATTTATAAGTTTGAAGCTATAGGTCTGTTATTTCACATGAAATGTATCTACTGAACCCTTTCAACACTTCTTCATTGTTTTTGATTAAATAATAAAGCAAAATAAAGATAAATTATTTGTAGATATATGCATTTAACACAATTTGTCCTAAAAATGCACTTAATACATGTGTGTATATACAAAAGGTCTGAATTTCAACACTACTTCTTAAATATTTAAAAAAGTTGTTAAATACTTAATCTTTTTAAAATAATATAAAATAAATAAACCACATTCATATTAATTTAAACTTACTTTACACCTTTGGACACCAAACAATAAGCGTACAACATCTGACACATTTTGTTGAATTCCTTTTTCAAATTTTTTGTAAATTCTTTTCTTCTTACTGGTAAGCTAGAAAATAATTTACATAGAGTGACAGTCGTACCCTTTTCTCTTGCAACGGGGGTCGTACTGACGATTTTCCCATTATTATCATAAGTAATTTTGGTTGCAATATCGAGAGAACTGTGTCTGGTGGTTATTACTAAATCAGACAAAGCGCATAGAGAGCTTAGGGCTTCTCCTCTGAATCCGAGCGTCTCTAAATATTGTAAATCGTTAAATTCTTTTATTTTCGACGTATAATGCTTCAAGGCTAAAATTAAATTATATAAAGTAGAATATGTTATCAAACTTGTTTGGTATGTTTAATACTTAGAGATTCGAAATTTGCAGGTAATACCCCGGATCCGTTATCACATACTTCAAGAAGTTCTGAGCCATATTCCTTTAAATGGACGTCTATAATTGTTGCTCCGGCATCTAACGAATTTTCTACTAGTTCTTTCATGGCAACAGACAGACTTAAAACAACCTAATAATTAATTAGAATAATAAAATATCTAGCTAATAGTACTAAGATAAGTAAATACAATGGATTTACAAATATTCTTTTCTAATGTGATAAATTATGATTTACTTACCTGGCCAGAACATATTCTATGAATTGTGTCTTTATTTATAGGTTTTATAATTTGATTACTGGTACATTCATTACTTTCTGGGAGGTTGTCATTCGTTTCTAAACTATCCATAAGGGTTAATAAATTAAAATATCTATATGTTTATAAATATAAAATTCTGAGCAAACACCAGCAAAAACAAAATCAAAATAGATTTTTCGCATAGGTAAATAAAAACAGTGGTTGTTAATTGGGTTAATCTCGTCTTCTCTCAGTTCTCTGCTGTGAATTGGTCTCGATTGAAATAGTTATGAAGTCCAAATATGTAGGATACATCATTGTATGCAACCAGTATATCGTTAATAACGTATTTCACTTTTGGCATCGATAAGTTGGATTTCAAACAATGTGTGATATGAATTTAGCTCGGAGGCCGTACACTAACCGAAAATGTTTAAAATAAACCATTCACACAATAACACAATAATATTTCTCTATATTATTTAAAAAAAAGTAATTCATTTGAAATTTGATGGAAATCATTACATGATTTTTCCTTGCTGTTTTGTAGCACGTCTTTCAAAAAATCGAATTACCGATATTATAAAAAATTTAAAAACCAGAACAAGTTCAAAAATAAAAATATAAACACCATTAAATAACAATAAAATATTAGATGTTTTAAAAAACTAATGTGTGACCCGAAAATACCGATCAAAGAGAAGCGACAGTAGCTGTCGGTGCCTTTAATATCGGATGGACCTTTTTCACAGCATGACTTTGATTAATACACATTTAATACGCTGAAAAAACATGCTTATTTTCTACACTGAGCGAAATAGTTTGGCAAATTATCTGAAATCATTGTTATAGTCCATGCGCAAATGTAATGTGATTTAATTACATTAAAGTAGTTAGGGTTAATAGCAATGGTAAAATTTCGGCGCCAAAATATAATTCATTATGTTATAAAAGTAAAAGACGTTTATTATTTTAGAATTTATCTATAAAATTTGTTCAATATTTGGTTTATTCATTGTTAAAAATGTAATAAAAGCCCCATATTTAAATTAAATTACCTTTTCCTTAAGTAAAAATAAGGTAAAAATAAAATTAAGGACACCAAAAAAAAAATCTGATGTGTCCAACACATGACTTTCCTATCTAGTTATTACAGGCTTTTTCCGTTTATTTTGTACAACTTATTGCAGCACCTCCATAAATGTTTAGAGGATAAACTAAATATATACATTTTCCACATACATCTACCTCGAAACATTTTTCTATAGATATTCATTGAAAACGAAAATACTAACAAATTTAAATTTAGGACTTTTCCTACAATTTTCCCAATACGGTCCATTTTAGAAATATCATGTATAAATAAAAATTATAAAGATCGATATCGCAAACAACTTTTATTTCAACAATTTTAATAAAAATCAGAATTTTGCACATTTTTTCAAATTTTTCGAATACGGACCATTTCCAGAACATAGATAAATTATCAATGTTTGAGAATCCACATCGGATGCATCTGAGACGTAAAAATCTTTGATCACGTGATTTTTTACATCTCAAGCGTTTTTTTATCCACATCGGACACATCTACTTCATCTAGATCTGCGTTTGTTTATGCCAGATGTACCTGTTCAGATTATATTTTTTACACCTCGATTTGAAATGAGATGTGAATGAGATGTTCGTTCCATGCCAGAAAGTAAGTGTTCTGTGAAGCCTTGTTTGTCAATTTATCCTCCGTTTACGCTAGCATGAATATAAAAGTGATTAGTTTTGTTTAATTTTTGTTTATATTTCAAATTTAGGTTGATTTGTAGTCTCAAAAGTCAAATTTAATAAGTATAAACTTCTAACTTGTCATTGACATTTTATCACGTGACTAAATAAAGTCTAGAGCGTTTGTTTATTACATCTACATTCAGATCTAATTTTTTATCACGTGATAAAAAATTCACAACATCTCAGATGCATCCGATGTGGATTCTCAAACGCGGCAAATGTAATGGGACAGATGTGTCCGATGTGGATAAAAAAACGCTCGAGATGTAAAAAATGCATCCGATGTTGTGGATTCTCAAACGCAGCACAAGTAGGATACTTTCTGTCAACACACTTTTTCATTTCGTGACGTCACTGCGTCCTTAGCAACCGTGAAGAGGCCACCGTGTTGTCTTCGAAACGTGGGAATAAGCGGCTTCAAATGGTGAGTCTTAAGATTTAGCGTTGTCTCTGATTTAGCTAAGAATAATCATCATCATCATCATCATCATCATCATCAGTAAATAAAAATGATCGCTCTTCTAAATTTGAAATTTTAGTAATTTATTCTGAAATAGAGGTGATGTTGCCATATCGGTCAAAATCGGAAATAACAGGAAAAAGTAACGCTTGTATTTAAATTATATTGATAAGATACTGCGTTATTAAATAAAACTTCGTACTAATAAAAATAATTTATATTTATGAAGTTAATAAAAAATAATTTCAACAATTTATAAATGTAAATAGGCACTTATAGTAACATAAAATATTTTAAAACTATATTAAAATTAAAATATATTTAAAATGGTATATTATGCAACGAGCATTTAATGATAGTTATTAAGACACGAGTATGAGAATTACGATACAAGCCTTGGCGAGTGTCTTAAGAGCCATTAAATGTGAGTTGCATACACTATTTTTTCTACGACCATTATATTAAAATAAAGAAAAATAAGTAATTTATTTTCAAAATTTATTAAAATTATAGGGGAAGAAGTAAATAAACATCAAAACTTTATCGCAAACAAACATAGAAATCAATATTTAATAAATAAAGGAAATATTAGAATTATTCATTTCGATACTATTTTTGATATTGTTGATGGTACAATTATTAAAATGCAACTGCGGTACTTCTGGCAGTTTTGTAACAATATTGGTTACCGTTGTTGATGTTGATGGAATAATATTTATTGAATTGCTGGTTTGGCTATATTCAATCGAATCCAAAATTTAATTACCTACGTTGACTTTATTTTGAATAGATACGTCAATGTAGTTTTCAGTTACTGCTGTGGATTTCCATCAACCGTGACGTTTTAGTGTGGTGATATGACCACCGATATCCACCAATATTGTGGCTTTATTTCATTTGTATTAAATGTTTTTAAATTTTTGGGTTTATACCCTTTTAGATTTTCTTTTCAACAAGGCATGTAATTTTGAATATTTGGATATATCCTCTTGATGTTTAATTAAGTCGATTTCAAAATTGAATAATGTGTCCATAAACTTTTAGGTTTTAATTTTCTTGATAAGTCATCAAAATAAACTGTTAATTATTACGTTTTCTGAAAATGTGTTTGCAGTTTTCTTGTCCCTCCAATCCATGAATTGACTATAAGAGGTTTCATATACTTTTGT
This sequence comes from Psylliodes chrysocephalus, assembly GCA_927349885.1. NCBI lineage: Eukaryota > Metazoa > Arthropoda > Insecta > Coleoptera > Chrysomelidae > Psylliodes > Psylliodes chrysocephalus. The sequence continues at coordinate 2,726,574 of OV651813.1, forward strand.
GGCTTTTGATGGTAATACATTATTTGTGGCTCTTGTGGCCTGTTCCACAATTTCTGGCGGAGTTAGATTATCTAGTTCATTATTGTCACTATACATTTTTTCCGTTTTTATAATTTTCAGTATTTTTACTAACTAAAATCTGAATAAAGTGTCAGACTGATAAATTTTAGATCTGTCAGATGTTCATAGCATATATGATTTTTACCAAATTTTGCTTTGATATTGAATTTCTATTGGCTGTAAACTTGTATCTTAATGAAAATCTGTATCTTAATAAATGCCATTAAAATACAGGCAGTGAATGTCTAATATAGTATATTATATAACAAGAGTAGTAAGAAGCCAATTACAGGCGAGTAGAAAAGTTGCGCACGAGCCGCGTTATCGGCGAGTGCAGTAATTCTACGAGCATGTAATTGCTTTTACAACTCGAGAAATGAACTATACTTTATCTACAACCACAATCATACATTATTAATAACGAATAATAAGGTCAAAATTCACTTTATATGGAAATGACAATTGACATAGTATACATTGCCTAAAATGATGCAGGTTTGAATTGTTCCATAAGTTCCCCAAAATATACCCAAAAGCACATTCTCAAAGAATTAGTTTAGATTGTTTTTATGTCAGTCCATAAGCTTTTGGTATACTATTTCATACATTGCCCATGATTTTAAAGGTTGTAACTTGTTAGTAATATTAGCAGCTTTTTCAAGAATATCAGGAGGAGTTCCTTGAAATTAAGTTTTACTATCTTACAAATTCATTTTATTCTTTAAAAAAAATAATTTTGTATCTACAACAATGGCGATTTTTCTATTTCTGAAATGTCAGAACTGTTTATCGTAACCATGGCGATCACCTAGCAATGAAGTAATATGGCTAGTTTGATAAATGAAACTGTTATGTAATATATATAATTACGTAACAGTATCTGTAATAATGTATTTACTTATAAACAAAACGATATCACAGTTTATTGCTAAAGAATCAGTTGGCTCACTCGGACCAGTTGAATGTTCCAAAATAACATCCACTCTAGGGATACAAATTCAGGATGCGCAGAAGACTGCCGTTTGAATATAGGCGGTTGTCATATATTGTATTGGTTATGATTTGATTCTGTATGCGCCAGGGATACAAATCCGAGTTGCGCAGTGTATAAACTGGAACATTGAGATCAAAAGTGCCGACGCAGAGTGAGCGAACTGATTATTTAGCTATAAACTGTGACGATACATAATAAACGATTTGTTGCAGATAAAATAAATAAAATAATAGGAGTAGAAAAGAAAATATTACAAAAGCTTTTTGTATTGGAAATACGCTACATATGATGACGTTTCTAAAATTAATTATCTTTCATATTTTCTTAAATAAATTTCGTAACAACATTTTACTATGTCTTCTTCTGAAGTTGCAAGAATTTGAACGATTTTGTTGTAAGTATATTTTAAATCTTCGGTTTCCCCATAATTTACAGGTCTTAAAAGTTGCATGACAAGTACATAAAGTGCTGGTGATGTTTTATAGTTTATCATTGAATAAAACAAATTATACCGATCTAATGTACTCATTTTGTTCACACATTTTTGGAAATTATCTTTGAAAATAGCGAAAATTTGGGGCCCTAATTCATTAAGTTGTTCCAAATAATTGACTACAGTTTCAGCGAATTTATCTAAAGGATGATTGCAATATTTAAGCAAAATATATAACGTTATGGATTCGTCTATTAGATCTGTTGTAGAAAAATATTTATTCCAATTATCTACAAAAGTATTTATCAGATTTGAATCTGGTTTAGAGTTGTACATACAATCAACAAATATTTTACAAAATCCACTGATGATTGGCTCGTTTGATTTAGATAGTGTTTCAAATACCGTAGTAAAATTAGTTGGTCTCTCTGTACATCTATATTCCAAACACAACACAGTAAACTTATCAATATTTGTTAAACGATGTTCACCATGTTCAGATAAGTGGCGGTTAATGACATTTTTAACGAACAATGCAGAAACAGATTTTAAAACATCTTCGTCCAAACTTTGTTCTAACAATTTATCAAAATATTTGTTAACGTTTATTGTATCGTCATCAACGTTTTCAAATATTTTCCAACAGACTTCGATGTATCGAGCTCTATACTTTTTTGAAACTACAATCCCGACTAAAGTTGAAAATATTTCTTTGTCGCTTTGATTAATCATAACCAGCAATTGTTTAGTAAACATTAACAACTCTTCGGAACAATTTTTTCTTAAATACTTCAAAGCAGCCAAACATAAATACTTTATAGGCGGATGATGACTGCAATTTGATGCTTTTAACACATTGAAAACAGAATTATAATCGATAAACTCGCAGGACAAAAATACTGCATGTTTTCGTACATATATATCCCGTTTGGATAATATTTCGATATAAGGATGCAGTTTATTCTCCGGCGATCTCGAAAACAAACTGTACAACGAAGGCAAAGCATAAGACAACGTATCTCCTTTACAAAATTTCACCACCAAAGGTAAACATTTAACCGCTGTAGAAACTTTTTTTAAAATACCAGCAGTGTGGCATTGGACTTTAAGTAATTTTCCTTTCTCATTATCATTCAAATCTTCAGTAGACATTTCGGGACTCAATTTTTCTTCAACAAATCTAACAAAATCATCTTCGGGCAATAATTCTAATAACGCATTTACAGCATTTTTTTGCAGCTTCGTATCCAATTCCGGCCAATTCTTCAAGATGTGTCGACACAATTTTTCATCGTATCCCAAATGCGAAGTACATTTCAACTTACTACTCGCTTTAGTTTCTTGGATTTTCTTCCACAGCTTTTCAAAACTGTTCATTAAAATGGTAGGATGGTAATCTATAATGTCGTATAAATACCAATGTTGGTAATAATAATCTAGTTTGTCTAAAATATAAGTTACCACGTCCGTATCTTCTTCAGAAAGATTCTTTTTGCGAATAGTGTACATTATAATATCTTTCATGTATACAGAACGTTTTTTGTTGAGTAAGTCGAGTAATTTTTTTATTTTTAACTGATTTAAAAACGGTAACGAGTACCTACCAGCGTTAATATTGTACAAAATTCCACTTACTATGTATTGTTCATCGTAATTATCTATATCATCATTATTATTACAAGAAGTTTCAATGGCGAATACAAAACTTGGATAATCCAAGATATTTATGCGATGCTGCGGATGATACATGCAAAACAATACCAATTCGAAAATTATACAAATCTGTAAACAATGAAAATATTGATGGTCGGTACTGATTATAATAGGAAACAGTTTGCAAATTTCTATAAAAATGCACCTTTCAACTTCGATATCTTTAGTGTGAACGCCGAAATGGAACCAGACACTATTTGCCTGTTGAATGAAATGCTTAGCTATATGGTTGAACAGTGCTTTATCATTTTTGAACGAGTTTTCTAAGAGACTTTCCAAAATAGGTCCGTATTTAGTAAAATTGTGTCTATCAGTGGTTATCAACAATAAAATTTGTTGGTAAAGAAAATTGCTGTATGTGCTATTAATTGTTTCATTATTTAAAGTCTTACATATTTGATTTATTACATCTTCTTTTTTGTTTCCAATGCATTCTAAAACTTTATTTAACGTGTCTATATCGCTATTTTCCGAACATGTAGATATCAATAATTTTTTCAGTACATTCTTTTTCGATTTATCTGAAGTGAGATTAATTTTTTCTGTGAGCAATGGAACAGATTTTGCTGCTGGATAGTATTGTAGAAAATTATCATCGTTAGTGAATTTATAATTAGTTTCAGCCCATTTAAAAACAATCTCTTTTTGAGGATTTAATAACTTAATGCTAGAATATTCTAATTTTTTAAATAATTCTTCTAAATTTCCGTTTGAAAAATTTTGCCAAGCTTCAAAATACACATTCCAACGGATGCTTTTGGGATAATATTTTAAAATATGTAAACAATTGTCGTTTTGCGTAAATATCTTTTTGTAAAGAAGGACAAAAACAGTCTTTAACTCTTTGATCAAAGCTTTCGGATGTAAAAATCTGAAAAATCTGTGTGGATTATCGATAATTTGCTCCTTTGCAACTTCTATTATTTTTAGACTTGCTGATTTATTTAATTTTTCTGGGTAAATTTGTTCCGTTTCTTCTAATTTTAAAAATAGTGTTGGATGTTTCTTTGCTAACAAATTTAAAATAGTCTGGTCTGCGTAAGGGATTTTAAGCAATCTATTAATGTGATTCAAGTAAACCTGAAATATAGCTGCATTCTTGTTTAAAATAAAAGTACATTGGTAGGTATTGAATGTATTTCCAGTTTCTTTTAGAAAATTTGTAATTTTTGAAGCGCTACACTTGTGTACTACTATTTTAGCCGTATTGGGACCATACCTAAAGGAGAAAAAAATGTTTGGATTAACGTTTTACTAATATTAAATGTGTACAATTATAGAAAAATATGTTTCATAAAATTTTCGCAAATATCTAAATCTCGCCGGGGTGCATCCTTATATGGTGCATTTGTTGCAAAAATTAAATGAAGACAATTTTGATCGTAGGGCCGAGTTTTGTTAAATTTTGATGAAACGTAATCGGGATACTAATTTATAAAGAAAATACATTCATGCTGAACAGTACATGAGTTTGGCAACGACTTTTGGATTATCTATATATACAGTGTGTCTGAAAAAGTTGGCAACAAATGGGAAACTTTTTTATTATTAAGTTTAGGAAAAAACGTCATTCTTCATAAAAAGTTCTGTAAGGCCTAAAACCCAATATACGATAATCAGATGTCGAAATTTTCCAATCGTATACGAGGTTTGTCAAAAAGTATGAATTTTGCTCAAGAGTAAAGTACCTTTATTTTCGACAATATCTAAAATTGTTATTAAGAAAAGTTGATTAGAATTGAAAACTACGTTTAAATGTCTAATTACAGCTATCTACGATAAAAACCAGGTTTTATTATTGTTTACAATTTCTTTAAGATCGAAAATGATCAAAAACTAGGTATCTAAATTATTGACCTGTACAAAATCAAGTTGCTGTGGAAATGTTTTGAAACATATCTTATGTCAGTATGCTTCAAAACCTCAGATATCGATAGAAATTAAAAATTATGTTCATGTGCACTTACTGATTACACCACTCATTTTCTCATTGCAAATTTTGCTATAAATATTGACTTTGTTTTGCACGAGTTATCAATAATACAATGTAAACAAATGCATACATAATTAAAATCATTTATTTTCAAAACACAACATCAAACATTACATGCATGAAAAAGAAGAATCCGGATTAACTTTTCCCTCACTGCACGTACGCCTCAACATATCCACCGTCCCTTTCTAAGCAGGTAATTGTTCTTCGAGAGAATTCTTTTATTGCATTTCTAATAACATCTGGATTAACACCGTCACATGTTTCCCTAATTATTCTTTCCAAATGATCAATATTTTCAAACGGTCTTTTAAGGTATACCTTTTGCTTCAAGTATCCCCATAAAAAGAAGTCTAGGGGGGTCAGGTCCGGAGATCTTGGAGGCCAAGCAAAGTCCACAAATCTTCCAATTACTCTTCCGTTAAAAATTTGTAGAAGACATTCTCGAACATTTCTTGTACTATGGCAGGTTGCTCCATCATGTTGGTACCATGTACGTTGCCTTTCCATTATTGGTAGGTTATGAAGAAATTCAAGAATCTCATTATTTAAAAATTCCAGATAACGTTCAGCATTCATATTAGTTCGAAAAAAAAATGGTCCAATTATTCTATCTTTAAAAATTCCACACCATACATTTGTTTTAAAACAGTATTGGTCACGAGTTTGGACAGTGAAATTAGGATTAACATCACTCCACCAACGGCAATTTTGTGAGCTGACTACCCCATTAGAAGTGAACGTTGCCTCGTCCGAAAAAATTATGCACCGTGCCATATAATTATTATCTTCTAACTCCCCTTGGAACCAAGCACAAAATTCAAATCTTCTATTAAAATCTCCTGCTTTTAGGGTATGAGTGAACTGGGGTTTGTAAGGTTTAAATTTGTTTGCTTTTAATATTCCTGCAACTACGTCTTTGCGCACACCAAGTAAAGCTGCCCTTTTTCTTATGGAATCTTTAGGATTTTCTATTGCTGAGAGCATTACTTGATTTTGAATTTCTTCAGTAGCAACCCATGCCTCATGTTTCTTTTTGAATTTATTCTCAACATTTCCGGAACACTTGAACTTTTTTATTATTTTACTTACTGTTGCAAAATGTACATTTTTATCAGGATGTCTGTTATTAAAGATTATGGCAGCTTCCCTATAAGTTTTGTAGTTATCTCCAACAATTAAAACAATTTCAATTTTCTCTTCAAGACTTAATTTCAACGACATTTTTACTAGTATTTAAAAAAGTACAATTATTACAAACTGAGGTTTTGAAGCATACTGACATAAGATATGTTTCAAAACATTTCCACAGCAACTTGATTTTGTACAGGTCAATAATTTAGATACCTAGTTTTTGATCATTTTCGATCTTAAAGAAATTGTAAACAATAATAAAACCTGGTTTTTATCGTAGATAGCTGTAATTAGACATTTAAACGTAGTTTTCAATTCTAATCAACTTTTCTTAATAACAATTTTAGATATTGTCGAAAATAAAGGTACTTTACTCTTGAGCAAAATTCATACTTTTTGACAAACCTCGTATACGATTGGAAAATTTCGATATCTGATTATCGTATATTGGGTTTTAGGCCTTGCAGAACTTTTTATGAAGAATGACGTTTTTTCCTAAACTTAATAATAAAAAAGTTTCCCATTTGTTGCCAACTTTTTCAGACACACTGTATAAAATTGTTTGTCCTGACTGACTGACTGACTGACTGACTGACCTATCAGCGTACATCCAAAACTACTGAGCCTGGGAAGCTCAAATTTGGAACATAGGTTTATTTTATAACGTAAGCATCCGCTAAGAAAGGATTTTTGGAAATTTTAACTTTATAGGGGGAAAATGGGAGGAAATGAGGGAGGGAGCTTATAATGAAACTCTTTGTTCTTTAAAGTTAGAAACATGAAAATTTGAATTACAGCTACTAAGCATAAATAAATAATGACGTGTTTCAAGGTTTTTGAATTTTTACATTTTAAGGGGGGAAAACGGGGGGTGAAAGTTTATATGGGACTCTCGATTTTTTTGTTCTCTATGAAGGTACAAACATGAAAATTGGAATTGCAGCTACTGACTACAAATTATTAATGACGTGTTTCAGGGTTTTTGGATTTTCACATTTTAAGAAAATTAAAAATACTTGTTTTTCATCTACAGTGTGTCGCATTTAAGATGAAGACACCCCTATATTTTGTCTATCTAAATAAATACAGATGTGAAGTTTCGCACAGTAATACAGGGTGATGGTTCATATTTTTTAAAATACTCAACTGAAATTTAAATTTTAAACGCAGCCTTCTGCGAATCCACAAACAGGTATATATCAATTTTCGATATTTTTCTTCGCGTTGGAGATATCAGAAAAAGTTATTTGAAAAAGTTGTTTAGAATATTATTCTAACCCAACATACCAAATTTCATGACAAAATTCGCATTTTTAGTTTTTTCATTATTTTTGTCAATCCACAAAATTATTAAATGTTGATTTTATTTGTTCGATAAGCTAGTGTGCCATGGATAGGAATAATGTTATACTTGTCAAATCATTAATGTCAATCATAGCACACTAGTTTATCGAATAAAAAAAATCAACTTTTAATAATTTTTTGTGTATTGACCAAACTAATAAAAAAACTAAAAATGCGAATTTTGTCATAAAATTTGGTATGTGAAGTTAGAATAATATTCGGAACAACTTTTTCAAATAACTTTTTCTGATATCTCTAACGCGAAGAAAAATATCGAAAATTGACCCTGTTTGTAGATTCGCAGTAGGCCGCGTTTAAAATTTAAATTTCAGTTGAGTATCTTGAAAAATGTGAACCATCACCCTGTATGACTGTGCAAAATTTCAAATCTGTATTTATTTAGATAGCCAAAATATAGGGGTGTCTTCATATTAAATGCGACACACTGTATATAGTTGTAAAGAAAATAAGTTATTACGAAAAAATAATTATTCAATAATAATTACCCAGACAACACACCAAATCCCAGAGATATCCACAGAATATCTTTTGTGGATATCCACTATATCCACAGGATATCAGAAATATCCCGTGGATCTAATATGGATATCCAAATGTCCGTCTATATCCAGAATATAGAAGATATCCTATGGATATCCAGCAAAATATCTAATGGGTATCTTCCAGACAATACAAGAAATCCCAGAGATATCCATAGAATATATTTTGTGGATATCCAATATGGATATCCAACCAAATGTCCGTCTATATCCCAGGATATAGAAGATATTCGGATATTCAGCAAAATATTTTATTGGTATATTTAGTAGAGGTTCATAAGTAAACATAAGTAAATTCGAAAGAAAATAGTAGAGATAAAAAATATTTTCAACACTCAAAGTATTTTCAACACCTTTGCCTTTGATTTTATCCACTAAGGAGAAAGTCATCATTAGGACTCTTCAGCAATAAATGGAAATTCTCGACTCCAGTCTCTAATGGAGTCTGATTGAGATACAAATTTCGATCGAACTCAATTACGGCGGGTTGAGCATGAGTAGATGCGAAAGTGGTATCGCCATCTATACTTAGTAGGTAAAATCAAAAATTACATCTAGTGGATATCCACGATGGTTTGCGTTCGCGCCTAGACTTTGATATATTTAGTGGATGTCCATGGGATATTGAGTACACCTTAAAAAAATTAATTTTAAATATCTGAACGGTACTATTAGCCACAATGGCGAGCACAATGGCGTAATTTTTTAATAATTTGCTATATAATTACTATTATTTATGGACATTTGCATGTCTATAAATTACATCTCATGGATATAAAATAGATATCCACCATGGACTGGACATTCAGTGGATATTGGGATGTCCAGTAGATATCCAAAGGATTTGGTGTGCTGTCTGGGTATTAAATAAGGACCACAAGTGTTATTTACACTACCTAATATAAGCGCGCATCGCATATATACCATATAAATCAGCATGTAGGGTGACGCATGAACTTGTCTGAATTAGGAATAGACAAGAAATTACTTGTTTATTGTCTTCAATTATAAAAGGGCTGTCTTATTATAGCATAGCAATATTTTTGCTACTTCTTCGGAGGTGATAACAAGTGCAACTCTCAATTATATACAGAGTGGCCCAAAAGTCTGGAAACGGCCCATTATCTCGTAAATTGCTAGTCCTAATTTTACAAAATTTGGGGTACACCTATTTTGGGATACGGTGATTCCAGATTTGATATTTGCAATATTGCCAGATTTGCGGTTTCTCTTAAATTATTAGTCACTTTGATTTTTTAAATTCATCACCCTGTATATTCAGTCATTATTGGAATCTCCTATTCAATACGAGTTCAACCATATGTAATACTTATAATTTTATGTAGTCTTGAAGGTCTTAAATAAATAAAATAAGTCTGGCAACGCCTAATTGTCTCAATAAATTTTTTAATACAAACTATTTTTAACATTTTTAACATAATGGTTACTTTATCAAGCGTTCAGAATGTACTCCATTTGTGAGTTGACAGTACCTTATTCGATGGTAGAATGCGTCTATCACATTTCTCCATGATTGTTTTTAATCGAATTAAATTACGGGTTTTGAGCTTACATTAAATTGTAATTAGATGAAACAAAATGGATTCTATGTATTTTGAGGTGATCTTTTCGAAAAAAGGCAAAACAAAATGTAGCAGTTTTTCGAAAGTGCCGAAATTTTGGATTTTGTCAATTTTTTAATTTTGCGCAGGCGCATGTCGGAAATAAATCAATATTTTTAAAATGCAGTTTACGACATTTGAAAGCTTAGGAAAAATGCTAATTTTTATGTCTCTTGAGAAATTTTGATCCGATGCACCGTTCTCGCGGTATGGACGATTGAAATTTGTTTAGTATTTTGAGGCGACGAAGGTCGAAAAATTGAATTTGTTAAATGTTCAAACACTAAATTCTTTATAACATTGGTAAAAATTAAGATATTTGAAAAAACAAAAATGCGTTTTGAACTTAAGGGATGTGACTAGTGATTCCCAGAAGGGGGCAAGAGAAATCCCAAAATTGGGCATATGGTGGAAGGGCAAAATGCACCGCGGTCCTAATTTCATTGTTTGCCTATAACGGCCAAACTATTTGATTTTTTTTAATGCCACTTACAAAGCTTACTCTTAAATGTGAAATCTTATGTGTGTGTGAATTTCACCGACATCGGACCATAATTGGCTAAGATATCAAACAATTAAATAATTTAAAAAAAAAAAAAAAAAAATAATTTTTTTTTCGAAAGTTTGAAGTGGCACAAAAATGCCAAAAATGCACTTGAGTACTCTATTGCGTCTAGAATACGATTACATTACGGAAAAATCTGCAAATATATTTTATCTAATTTTTTGACCACTGTTCATTGAGTGACGACCAAAAAACACGGTTTTTGAGAAAAGTTGCCTAAAATTGACAATTTTTAGTTTTTTTGTCTGAAAATTAAACAAACCCAAATTTCATGTCTTCTAAATGTGTATACAAAGTTTAAAGTGTGTATGTTTCTTCTAAGTTGTAGAATTCTCCCGACAAAAGTCCCATTACACGCGCTCCGCGGGATCCAAAACTCGTGTATACACTACATTACTGTAATTTGATTTTTTTGCGATTTCCAGTTTTAAATTTCTTGCATATCTAAATTTATTAGGCTTAAAATTTATTAAATTGTATTTTACTGACTTGTTATAAGACGTTTCTTGAGTTTTGTGCAAAATATAGAATTACCAGATATTAGCGAACAAAAAGCAAGCTTATCACCAAGTTGGAACTTACACTCAGGCTTAGGATTAATTTCCTAACATTTTTAAAGTATACCTTTTTGTGTATTTTTTTGTGCTCTTTTCGATGGCGAAGTTAGTTTTTTCAAATATATTTATTTTGTTAGATGTTTTCGAAAAACCCGGAAAAAATCACATGGGAAAAAAATTAAAAAAAAACTACGGCTCTGGTTTCCTGCGAATTCCCGAAAAATTATGTCAGATTTCGTTGCGGGACTTATTTTATTTGAGAGCCAACAAAAAAATACGCAACTTCTCTCATGGGCACATATGTCTAACATTTATAATTTCGCCACAAATTCATCGCAAATTTCATGTCCATGGTTCTGATCAAAAAAACGAAAAAACGACTTTTTGGTAAAAGCACTTCTGGCGGCGAGAAATTCGCCATTAAAACTACCTGTGCAATGAATTTCCGAACTATTTTTGCCTCCTCTTTCGAATGGTGTATTTATTTTCACTATCGGAATAATACTTGCCCAGATAATTAGCATTTTTACAATGGAAAATTCCGGAAAACCCGGTTTTTCATAATTTAAAAAAAATTGAAAAACTGCTACATCTTTTTTTTCTTTTTTTCGGAAAGATCACATCAAAATACACAAGGTCCTTTTTGTTTCATCCAATTACAAATTAATGTAAGCTCGAAGGGACTTTTTTTCGTTATTTAATTGGACTATTTATTTATTTATTTATTTAAGACCTTCCAGACTACATAAAATCATAAGTGTTACATATGGTTGAACTCGTATTGAATAAAAGATTCCAATAATGACTGAATATACAGGGTGATGCATTTAAAAAACCAAAGTGACTAATAATATAAGAGAAACGGCAAATCTGGCAACATTGCAAATATCAAATCTGAAATCTCCGTATCCCAAAATAGGTGTACCCCAAATTTTGTACAATTAGGATTAGCAATTTACGAGACAATTGGCCGTTTCCAGCCTTTTGGGCCACTCATCCGTATAGTGTTGTGGTTCAATAAACAGTGTGATTTGTAATTTTTTAAGGTAAGTTAACCGTTAACGTAGCGAATCTACGAAATTAGATATTTTGATCAGTAAAAGGCAAAAATTATTAAAAAAAAAAAGCAAATTTTCGTTTAAATTTCATAATCTTTTTCAAGGTAGGTATTTGAAGAAGCTCCTTCTCAGATGAAAATTAAATTTTAAAAACGATTTTTGAACAAAATAGGTAAATTAATTAAAAGGTTAAAAGACTTGTTTTGATAATTTTAAAAGGACTATAATTTTTTTATGTTTTGTTAAAAAATCGTCTTTGAAATTTAATTTTCATCTGCGAAGGAGCTTTTTCAAATACCTTAAAAAAGGTTATGAAATATACGGTATACCTTAAAGCTTGATTTTTTTTTCGAATAATTCTTGCCTTATACTGATCAATAGACCCCGATTTCTTTTTTTTTTATTATCAACTACTGGATGCGATCCCTTTGTAAAGCTACGAATATTTTTACCTAGTTTTATAAATAAAATTTTCTTAAAAAAAAGCTAGTTTGTTGGGTATTTTATCAAATTAAAATAAAATATTTATTTAAATATTCAGTACTCTAGAATAAATCTATGCATGATCTGTCTAAATTAGACAAGTAAACTTGGCCTATTTTATACCATTTTAGATTTTGAAGCAAAATGGACTTTTCCCGTTATTCGACAATTTCGCATTACTCATGCGCGAAAAAATTGCGGGAATAATGATTCTGATAATTTTTCAAACAACTTAATTGTTCCCTTTCTTATCCTCGCCTTACAATTGTTGGGTTGGCTACGACAATTGCCCCATGTTATCGTTAATTTACATAACTGTCATCGATTCTATATGTACAGGGTGTAACTAAATAAGTGTAAAACATTTAAGGGGGTGATTCCTCATCGAAAAAAAGATAGGATCTTTCATATAAAGAAACTTCATTGGAGCATCCCTTGTTAAGATACAGCCCCTTAAAGGGGGTACATAAAATTTGTTGAACAATTTTTTTCACAAGCACTAAACAAGTTACAATATTGAAATTAACCTGACATTTTGGACTACCAAAAAGACACTTAGCCAGTAATTTATTTGGTTTACCCCATGGTTGTAAAGGGTGGAAAACGATATTATTTCTGGTTATTTCTTTTGCTGCTATGAGAATCCCCGTTAACTCTGTTTGAACTACACTGGCACTATTGCTCACAGCCCATTTATGTTTAGGTTTAAGAATATGGAGTATATTCCACATCCTGAGCCTTGTGTTGTTTTAGAACCGTCGGTGTAGATGTGAATCGTACCTGCCACTTCTGGCTCTTCTATTTGTTCTATTATAACTTTATATGGCTTACGGAAGATGTATCTCGGCGAAATGG